>JAQIXA010000652.1:0-37498 GCA_034699045.1 Nanhermannia cf. coronata Gr-Ori-00579
GGGGTCAACTCGCTTGCCCCAGTCACCTTAAAAGTCCCATGGGAAGGTTCTGAGGGGAAATATACTGAAGTTAATGGTGTCAAATATATACCTTTGAAATGGGAAGGTATGATTTATTGATTCGGGTCAACCCTAATAAATCTCCAATACTCTAATTTCTATTCAAAATCCGGTAGGCTAGCCTACCCGAATTTGGTCAAAATTTCAACACTAATAAACTGATACTGATAATAACACTATAATAAAAATACAAAAATTTAGGAATTAGAGATATTTTTGGAAAAGGAAATTAGAGATTTTGGTCTTTGGAGAGCGATTTTGGGTTTGGAGATTTAGGGTGTGAATTAATTATTCATTAAGAATAATTAGTCTAATTATTTACTGAATTTTGTTTAATTTCATCCCTGCTATTTTGGTTGAATTTACCCCTATACAAACATTTTTGAAGCATTTTGAGTATTTTCTAAAGATAAGTAGGTACGAGTTATTTCCGAAACTTTTTACTTTTTTTGAACCTTTTTTTGTGAATTTTGGATTTTTTTTGCCTTATTTTATGGAACGATTTTTGAGGCTTTTTTGGATCTAACTTTAATGTATGAGTTTGAAATTAACCCCCATATTCTTTTTACTTTGGCTAGGTTTATAGTTTATTAGAGGATTTGAAAAATTTTTGGATTTCATATTTACGAGTAGACCAAAAATATATGGATAAATTCAACTAAAATATGTATGAGATTAAATCGGAGCTTAATTTAAATATACGTATTTGTGCATTTGACCTCTAGATATACTTGGAGGTCAAGAAAATATGAGCCTGTCAATGCAGCCTTCAGCTAAGGAAGGTGATCCCAATCAAGTCCGAGTTGCATTTAATTCCCAACAGCAAAAACTTCAAAATGGTAATACTAATGGAACTACTTAATTTATAATTTATAATAAAAATCAATCTAAAATTCAAAATTTTTAACGATGATTTGAGTAGGTGAAATCCCATTGAAGCTCGTGAGTTGGAAAACCGTGGAAGATTATTCTGGAAAGAATGGAAAAGGGGAATTTATAGGGGTAACTCAAAATATGGGGAAAGTTGGAGGTTCACAGCCGGTTCAACCTGTAAATATGAACATGATCCCAGGTCAAGGTCAAGGCCAGGCTATGCCACAAAATCGTGCTATTCAATACCCTCAAAGTCAAAATCCAGCTCAAAATCTAATGACATCACAATCACAAGCATTGGCTAGAAATTCCTCATCAAATGGCAACCCTCTGTCGGCTATAAATTCTAGAAGATTAGTTCCTGGTCCAGGTCAAAGTCGATTATCAGTTAACAATTCAAATATGTCGATGGCAATGTCAAGATACAGCCCTAAAAACCAGATGTCGCAAATGACAATGATGCCAACAGGACAAAGATCTCAAATGTCAGGATTAGGATCTAGGATGCAAATTCCAGGTCAAGGTCAAGTTCAAAGTCAATCTCAGAATCAATTTTTCAATCGATCTGCTGGTCCAAATCAAAATCAAATGTCAGGTCAAGGTCTAAGCCAAGCTCAATTATTTAATCGATCTGCTGCTTCTGGTCCAATTCAAAATCAAATGTCAGGTTCAAGACTTTCAGTCGCACCTGCTGGAAATAGTGGTGGAAAAGGAAAGGTTATAGGTCAAATGATGATTCAAATCCCTGGAGATGGACAAGAACCTGGTGATGGAAAAAACCCACCATGCATCGTTTTATCAAAAGCTGAAGCTCAAAAATACCTACAAAGTCAACACCAATTAGGACAAACAGGTGGTCAAGGAGGTCAAGGTCAAATGATCAATTTTACAGGTGGTGATGGTCAAAAGTATCAAAATCAACCTTTTCAACTTCAAGGGCAAAATATCGCTCAAGGTCAAGCACAAGGTCAAATAAATCAAACACAAAGTCAAGGTCAATATTTCTCAGGTCAAAGTCAAGGTCAAGGTCAACAGAGGCCAACCCCTAGTCAGTTTTCAGTTTCAGTTGGACAAAGAAAACTTGCACCTACTACTTATCGCCGATAAACTCAAAAAAATCCTAATGTACCTACTTATACTGATATGTAAATTATATTCTGTAAAATCTTATCCAAAAATCCAAATCCTGATCCTAAATTTTTTAACTTGCTTATGTAAAATGTCCAGTAAATAATGCAATAAAACGATAATACAAACAATCCAGTAATTGATATGACTATTTATTTCTCAACTTGAACTTGAATACACTTTACACTCTTTAGGATAGGACATATGATAGTTTCTATTTATTTAAAAAGTGAACATTTGTAGCTTTTGAGACTTTTATGGTTAGTGCTTTTTCTTATGTTTCTTATGTTTTTTATGCATAAGCACTACAACTTTACTTTTCTTGGCATTTTTGTCATTGGCTGCTGGTCTTATAAATCCAATGGGTTTCACGATATACTTGTCATTTTTAACCTGAACTTGAGCTTGTTGATGGTCCCGAAGGATTTGATTTCTTCTCTCTTGATATTTCGCCTTTATAATCTTGGTACAATCAGATATTTCCCGTGACTCTTGCATCTTTAAATTCCGAAGCATTTCCAGAAAACGAATTTGATTTATATTTTCATGTGATTCAACTTTTATAATACTTTGCTCTTTTTGGACTTGGACAGGCTTTTCTTGGACTACTTCTTGGACAGGTTTTCTTTGGACTTCTTGGACCTGAACTTGGACAGGCTTTCTTTGGACTTCTAGGACTTGGACAGGTTGACTTTGAATTTGAACAACTTTAGAACTTTGAACTTTTTGACGATTTCTTTCTTCAATTTCAGTTTTCTTGAGGGTGTTTTCAGCTTCAATTCTTCTCGCATTCTCTTCACGAAGTCTCTTCTCTTCAGCTTCATTTTCCTTTCTCAATCGCTCTCTTTCAGCCTCCCATTTTTGTCTCTCAATCGCCATTTTTTCTTTTCTCTTCCTTTCCTCTTCTGCACGAGCCTTAGCTTCATTTTCTAACCGAGTTTGTTCTTGAATCCTCAATCTTTCCATACGATTTCTTTCTTCAAGTTCAGTTTTCCTAAGGGCCTCGGTCCTTCTCTTTTCAGCTTCAATTCTCGCCTTCTCTTCAGCTTCTTGCTCTTTTCTTAATCGTTCTTGTTCAGCCTCCCATTTTTTTCTTTCAATCGCCATTTTTTCTTGTCTCTTCCTATCCTCTTCAGCACGAGCCTTTGCTTCTTTTTCTAACCGAGTTTGTTCTTGAATTCTTAATCTTTCTCTACGATTTTTTTCTTCAAGTGCAGCTTTCTTAAGGGCCTCGTACCTTTTCTTTTCAGCTTCAATTCTCGCATTCTCTTCACGAAGTCTCTTCTCTTCAGCTTCATGCTCTTTTCTCAATCGCTCTTTTTCAGCCTCCCAATTTTTTCTGTCCATCGCCATTTTTTCTTGTCTCGCCTTTTCCTCTTCAGCACGAGCCTTAGCTTCTTTTTCTAAACGATTTTGCTCTTGAATCTTTAATCGTTCCCTAAAAGAATTTAATAGTAATTATCAATACATATTACAACACTTAAGTCACATCTACTTAAGATTAGTTCATTTAAACTACTAAGGCTTTAATCAACTCACTAGAAGTTGATTATTAATTGGGCGAGCAAAGAGTTGAAAACTTCTCAAGTCACCCCATTTATCGGGGTTAAAGGTCAACTCCCGGGTCAAACAGATATCAAATTCCGAATCCCAGTCATCGATTACCCTAAAGCCACTTAAACCTCATTTTTGATTTTTCCCGTTTGATTAACATGGGGAACCCTTAAAGGGTACCCCTGACCCCCAGGGGTGGGGCATTCTGAAATTTTTGTCGAGCATGCACTACTAGACCCTATAAGGGTCCTTCATGCCAAATTTGGTCCAGATCGGTCAAGTAGTTTTTGATTTATGCTGCTTCGGACAGACATACAAACAGACAGACAGACGGACAAAGTGCAAGCAAAGTTGAATAGTAAGTGCTCGCTTCGCTCGCACAACAATCCTACATCCTATAGCTATATACCTTAGCTATACCCTAGATGAACTTTGAGGGTGTATTTAAATTAAATTGTTATTCTCAAACCCAAGTGTGACATTATTTATTTAATATGAAAAATAACTTTTATAATACCATATCACCCTACAAACCTAGGTATCTATTAATGGATTTTGTAATACAAAAGCTATCTGTAGTACCTACTAATAATACTTTTATGACTATCTGTTCTATCTAATATACCAATCCATTAATTTTGAAATATTTAGTATTTACATTCTATTTATGCAATTTATAAAAGCTTACATATTATACCTACATACGTTAAAGACTTTAAAGTTAGGATTATACACCTTGTCTGTAGATTATCTAAAAAAAATTCTAGAAATTCTCAGACTTGCCATATTTTCAAAAATTAGGCAAAATGATTATCTGTACAGCAATACCTAGCGTAAAAATCTATACTTAAAAGACATTTTAAAAAATTTGAACAAAATTGTAGTAAATCTGTTGAAAGTTCAAGTCCCTGTGGACTTTTATTGATTTAATCACAGTCAAGTTAAATATTTTTCAATAAAAATACAAATGTTCAAATTTTGACAAAATATTTTGACTTTAAAATTGAAAAACAAGTAGGGTATACAACTATCAGTGTCGATTAGTATACTTATCTTTTTAATATATCTATAGATAGATACGATGTATGTACCTGATAGTTGAAAGTGTAAAAATTAATTTCGCGAAAAAGTATGGCAAAATGTCATTCTGTCATTTTATACCTACTAGTAAGTATAGTACATACAAAAGCCATACATTTCAAACTCATTTACAAGCTGAATGTTCCCCAGACATCTGATCTCTCCTGTTTTTCATTCAAGAATTGTGTTTTGTTTTCCAGACTTTTTTTGGAAATTTAATAAAGATCTGTACAAATTTTCTAACTTTTTCCTTAATATATTGTATTAGATGTAAAAAAGTCATCCGCGACGGTTTACAAATCCTACTTTATGAAGTACATTTACAGTTGGCAGTATACTACTTACATATATTTATATAGAGTAGTTGATTGTTTGTATTTGAGCTTTTTTTTGCTCAAATTCACTTTGTAAATACTTTGAGTTTCCTTCAGGCAAGCCCGCTAGAATGGTAAATATTGATAAAAGTACCAGGATCGATTTTTAAACCAAACTTTGCACATGCATAATTTGTGCATTGTTATTACACTATATAGACACTTGAAATTGACCTTGATCGAGATTGACCTATTATCTACTTATAATAAGAAGTTATTCATATTTTGCTAACAAATCATTCTATTCTAGACTTACAAATCCAAAATTTATCGAAAATATAAGCTTAATTAAATTGAAAGTTTAAAGCCATTGATATTTTATATTTTTCTAATATTTTGTAAAATTTCATAAAGATTTTTTGCTTTTACTTGATACTCGTAGATTAAACATTTGATTATGGATCAATTTATTATAAAAAAGTGCCTAACCCTTAATAAGAATCAGTTTCTTCAAAAACTTGAAATGCACATGCAATTTAAAATATTCAAGTTTTGCCGAGTTTCAAATACCTATAGACTTTCTAAAAATATTTGTAAGTCGAGAATTTTGACCATACTCATACAAGTAAATAGTGTAGGTACTCGAGTTTTCAAATTTATTTTTTCATATTTTTGAATGTATACATATTTTTGAGGCCTTTCGCGATGGTTCCAACATTTTTTTTTTACTGGTATATAAAAAATGCTTGTAGTATTTTTTATATCAATTGTGTTTATACTTTGTCATTTTATTTCCTCAGATTTGGTTCTTTACAATTTTACCATACAATGTGTACAACTAGCCTATATAAATTCTTTATTTGAAGATAAAAATAGCACCCGGATCTTTATCTATTGGTAGTAGTACCACTAACTATTATACCTACTTACTATTACTACTATAAAATTGTCTTTTCAAGTGGAGAACACTTCTGATTTCTCAGATCCAACTCTAAACATATTAAACTTACATTTGAAATCCGGACAAAATGGACAAATCTCAAGATACAATGGTATAGGCATATGAATTTTAACAAAATCACAAAGTTTTACAAAATTCTTAAAATTTTAAGAGAAATAAATAAGTACCAAACAGGGAAATTTATTTTGTCAAATAAAGCTTGACCTTTTTAACATTTATATACTAGTATTTGGATTTTTATAAATATACCGATAAATATCAAGATTTAAGATTCCACTAATTATATCAATTTATCTTTAAAATAGATACGAAATGTGGTTTTTTTTATACAAAACATGACCGAAATTGTCATTTTTTTGCTCTGGGGTGTTTTGTGTGTTTACGTGAGTTTTCAAAAAATCCTTCTCAATTTATTTCTCGGCTAAATCTACAGCTATTGCTTTTACATGTTTACAATACTAGTACCTACTCGCACTACAGATAGTGTAGATAGAATAGTAGAGGCTCAGACAAGACGAGATTCTTGATCTTCGAATTTCGAGTTTCGAAACCTTTACAAAGTGCAAGTAAAGATCTCGAAAGAAATAAAATAAAAATCAGATAGAATTCGCAATCTAGATCCACAATTTATATCAGTAAGTAGTATAAAAGTAGAAAAAAAATTTGCAAAGATCTATTCAGCTGGGCATTTTTACATTACATACCAAGCCTATTGTAAAATTTTACTGTACAGTACATGCCGGATTGAATGCCAAAACTGGCCAATATTCTGTATCATCTCTCTTTTGCCAACCTAAAAAACCATTATACAGAGTATCTACAATCGTACTTACAATAGAATCATTTGTATACATATTTTATGTATGAAAATAAATAAGCTAAAATTTAAGGGAAAAAACCCATAAAAATCAGAATTCCAAAAGTTTCCAAAATCTTGGCTGAAATAATGAAATATTTCTTAAAACCATCAAAATCTCATATTTTAGATATGAGACATGCAGGCATTCTGGGAGAACTTTTTAAGCAATTTTTATTTTTTATTTTTAAGTATCAAAATAACTAACTATAAAAACTAGCTAAATACTAGTAGATTACTATTATATACTACAATGGTTAATACCTTTTAGTTATTGAATTTTAGTCAAAAAGTCTTTTTTTGAATTTGTTTCAAAACTGTTCAAGAAAGTCAGAGCCGAAATATTTCCAAATGGTAGGTAGTCCAAGTTTTTGCAGTAAAGTTACTGACATGATATGATGACTTTAATTATTTACAATTTCTTAATTTAGAAATCATAGTTTTCTGAATACTCATATAAAACAGTACTACCATTATAATTGTATACCACTGTGACTGTTTTATGTCAAAAATTTGAGATTCTGCATAATTTTGATATTAGAGGTTCTTTAATCTGTACTCGTAGTAGAGAAAATTCAATTTTGAGATTGGCATTTCAAATTGTAAATTCTTACTATGTACTACAGATATTTATTCAATAATTTTTGTGTTTTATGCTCGTCTTTTTTGAAATAATATAATATCCCACCAAAAGTATAGTATAAAATTGCACATATGCATTCTGAAATATAAATATCACCCAGTTTTCTGGTCTTTTCTATAATTCTAAGACTATGGATAGTACCCTACCTAGTACAGTACTAGTAACCTACTGATACTGCTGATATTCATTCTGTAAATGTAGTCGGGATAAAGCGCATGGTTTTGATCCAAAAAGCAAAGAAAAAAAACCGAAACTTCTCAAAAACTTACCTCAAATAGTTCAAGTTCCCCGGTTTCACAAACACAACCACTCTTGTACATATTTCTACACATTTTTTGAGAAAAAAAAATCGTTCTTCTATTAAAGTACATACCTACCTACATAGGTATTAGTTTCCTCAACATCAAGTTTAGGTGTGTGGAATACCATAGGGTAGGTACTTGTGTAGTAAAAGGTCAGATAATCGAGATCTAGAAAAAAAACTCGAGTACCCTACCTAATATCTCCCCTTGGTGTAATTTATCTGTAATTCGACAAAAAGAGATCTAGAATTCAAAGTATTTTTTATAATACCTACTTATACATTAAGATACCTACATTTTCATCTTATAATCCAAAATTTTAAAAAGTTCAGATTAAAAGTACTTTGTATATCATATATGTATCATGTATAATTAGTCGATTTTACAAATTAAAGTAACATTAAGTGTGATCAAAGGATTATTCACCTATTTTTAGGTTTTAAGTGTTTGAATGTACATAATTTACATCTAATTTAAGTTAAAGTAATAGGTTTTGATAAAAAAAAATTGATTCTAAAAAGTATATCAAGTATTCAAGAATTGAAGACAAGTAATAAAAGCTCTAAAAATTTATGGACAAGATCATAATACCCCTGAGAATGACTTGTAAAACCCTATTCTATTATAGAATTTCTATATACATTATTTGATTTTTACGAGTATACAATTTACTTGGTCTTACTTTACCTGAGCTGAAGCAAAAAATTTGACATTTAAAATCAAAGTTTACTGTTTGTGTGGGTGAAAGTACAAAGTAGCTAACCTAACAACTTTAAGATAACTTTGTACACAAGTTTTAATTGTCCAAACTTGTAAAATATGTATATCAAGAAACTTAAAATCAAAAAAAAACCTAAAAATTGTACCTACATAAACTGCAAAGGCTGATAGTTTTTAATGTCTAATGATTCAAATCAAGTTTAAAGTAAAAGTGAAGTTTATGTGAAATTCTAAACTTGGAGATTTCGAAATTTTTTCTATACTGTAAAACTGACGATTTCTTTGAAAAAACTTGAAAAATTCAGAGATATGCTATGTAGTACTTGAGTAAATTATAGTTTAAAAGATTTTTTTTTTCAAAATTTTGGGATTTCGAGATTTTTAAGATTGTGTTTTAGGCAAAATTTTGAAATTTTTGAAAAATATATAGGAAAACACTCGTACTATTTAGTAGACAAATTGGGACAATTGTGCTAAAATGATCATCATATTGATTTTGACTACTGAGTTTCGATCTAAACTTGTGTTTAGACAAAATTTTTGAAATTTTTCTATAAAATTGATGATTTCTTTTGAAAAATTCAGAGATATAATATGTAGTACTTGAAGAAATTATATATTTTTTGAGATTGTGTTTTAGACAAAATTTGAAAATTTTTTTTTGGAAAATGGATCTGCAAGGTGAAGATCTAGCTATAAGGCACCAGCTGCCAAGTTCAACAGCTTCCCCGCACCACTTTGACCCTGCTGGAAATGCAAATTTCAGTAGAAATTTTGCCCCTGGTGGAAATTTCTCGATGCAGGATTACCTACTGGCTTATCTAGGACCACAACATTTACCTTTCAGTTCTCTCATCCCTATTACTATAATTTATTCACTCATTTTTATTTCCGGTGTCATCGGAAATGTGAGTACTTGTATAGTCATCCTTAAGGCACATTATATGAGAACCAGCACCAATTTCTATTTATTCAATTTGGCTGTAGCAGGTAGGTTTATTATTGAAATAATTTTCAAAAATCAAAAGGTCAAATGCAGGAAATATTCATATACGAGTATTCGTAGTTCTAAAATTTGAAAAAAAAATATTAAATTTAGGTTGTTATAAAAAAAATTTCTCTGATAGTGGTATTCTTATTACAAATTTCAATTTTCAGCTCGAAATCCTAGATTTTACAAATGTTATCTAAATGAAAATTGAGATTGAAAATACGAGTACTAAAGAAAGGTGGTATTCAAATCTCAAATTTCAATTTTGAAAACCTAGATTTTGCAATGTAGTCAACTAGACAAAAAACTAGGATTTTAAATTGAAAATACCACTAAAAGAGTATGATATTTTCAATACATATACAGAGTTATTCAGATTTAAAGGATCAATTATCAATATTTTAGGCACCAGAGCCAGAGCTTGAAATATTGCATGCTTTTTATAATAATTTCATGATTTTTGTCATTTTTTTTGAAAAATTTTCAAATCTTTTAGATTTCGTTCAATAAAAACATCTACCATGATTTCGAAAATTTAAAAAAGGGATCTAAAATAAAAGAAAATTTGAAAAAAAAAAACTTGGATTAGTGATGATTGATGAGACAGGGATTACCAAAGAGGGATTTTTTGTTTTTGTTGAAACCCAGATTTTGAATTGAAATTGAATATTTCGAAATCCTTAAAGATTTCAAACTTGTCAATGTTTGTCAAATCTGAATAACTCTTTTAAAATTTGAGCCATTTTATAGATGTATAAATATTTAAGAACTATTTGACATAAATAATTTGTCTCTGCATTTGACCCAGTGACGTGAAACGGGTATTTAATTTTGTGCCTAATTCTATATTTCCAGATTTTCTCATTCTGATAATCGGTAAGTATTGAATTTCCTTTAATGTATTTTTGGGCAACAAAAAAATCCATCAAATATAAATCTTAATAAACCCTTTATTTATATGTACAGTAACAGTTTATATATGTAGGGTATAGTATATTATTATCGATTAGTTAATTCATAATCAGAATATTTCATGCCTAGAAAAATGAATGAAATACTCAGAATTATGCAGCTATACTATTAGTATATATGGTACTAGTACCTGGTATCAGTGCATTACTTACTTAAATTAATGGCATTTACTCGCGTAATTTAACTTTAAAAAATTACTATACAAATTCTCATAAGGTTAGATTCAATGGTAAGATTAGCTGTATTTATAAATCCGACATTTCTTTCATGTTTTCACTTCAGAGCGTTTCCGAGAAATGCACCTAAATAGCATGTTAAATTCATACAAAATTTCTCAAAAATAAATCAACAAAAACATTGAAAAGTCTACAAAAGTTACTTTAAAAATCGCCAAAACCAAAAAGATTCGGAAAATTTCATGAAATTTTAAAGAATTTTGAAGAAAATTTAAAAAACTAGTACCTTAATAACTAGGATATTTAATAATTGCATTTAAATTCACATGTTTCATAAGTTTTGAGAAAAAAATCGGTTAAAATATTACTTGAAATTATCTAAAATTAAAATGTGGTATTCTTATCTCCTTCAATTTTAAATACCTAGAATTCCTTATATAATCAAATGTCAAATGTACAAAAACTAGGATTCTAAATTTAAAATTGAGATAAGAATACCACCATCAAAATCCTAGTCCATAAAAGTTGAGATTATAAAATAGACAATCATCTAAAAAAAATTTAAATTTGATAATTTAGAACAAAATTTGCATAAAAATGTCAATTTCTAAAGATCTTGTATGAATTATTGTCTAAAATTATTTGACAATTTCTCAAGTTTTTTTGGTCTGTAAATTTGATAAATGTACAATTAGACATAATTATTTGACCCGAGTTTGTTTTCTCAACTGGACAACAACAACAATAAATAAATAGTTTATTTTGCCATAATGCAATTATATTGTACTCAAACTTTTGATAATATCAAGTACCTAGTATAAATACTAATAAGTTTTATATAAATAATGAATAGTACTAGATATTGATATAAAAAATAATATTAATAGTCTGTCTTAAACTTTGAACATTTATAAAATAACTTGAAAAAACATTTAGGGTTATACAAAAAACAAAAAAAAAAAGTTCTCGGTTCAGTTAATCCTCTTTTTGAGAGAAATGTCGAATGAAATTCCGACTTTTTTTTCCACGGAATTGTGTAATAAATAAATATCAAAATGTAATTTATTTCATATTAAATTATCTCCATTTTGTTCAAGTCAAACACACTTCAATACCTCTTGCAGTTTTATCCAAATATAAAAATGCATAATACTACTAAATCTAAATAGTGCTATTAATTTTATTTTAAACATACAAGTACATACTAACAAACATAAGCTCAATTTTAAACTGTATTTCTAATTTTTAGTCCAATCTGTTACGTTACAACTTGCAAACTTGGTTTCTTTGAGAGAAAGTTGAAAAAATATTAATTTTATAAACCAGACATAAATTAAGCTCTTTTTTGAATAGGTACTATGTATATTCTTAGTTTTTGAGATATTTTTTGATAAAAACTGGTTTAAAATAATCTTTTTAAGCTTGTAAAAGACACACAAAGAGGTCAAAAATACTCAAAAAGAGGATTTGATAGCTTAAAAATTAAAATTAAAATAGAGATTTCGCAATTTTTTGAGATATTTTATGCCTGAAAAAGTGCTTTTTTCTTGTTGAAATATGCAATACAATTGTCTCAAGAGGTCTGAAATTTTTAAAAAGTGATATTACAAAAATACAAGTAAAATAGGCCCCTTTTCTCTCATCTAGCCACTTTTGACTTATTGCAAAAGAAAAACTGAAAAGTTTTCAAGATCCTGTGCAACACATGATGCAAATTCATTTCTGGCCCTGCATAATTTAATTGATTTTTTTCAAGATTCGTGATTTTTGATCATAATATTAGAATCAGATACAAAGGTAATTTTATAAAAAATCTAATAAATCTCGAAACTTGTAGAGAACAAAGTACCCTACCAACCTACCTATATACCTAATCTGTATACCTACTTATAGGTTGTCTAGTGCTAGATTTTAAATTATATTTGGACAAAAAACGCAAACTATCCGTACTTATATACGAGTATAATGATTTCCCTATCTAAGCCTACTAATTTCTTTAAAAAAGCAATTTAGGTAGATTGAAATTAATAATTTTACAAAAAAATTTAGATCTTTTTTAAGTATACCTACTTATATACATGTGTAGTTTTAAAAGGTTTTTTAGATTAGATATTTTGACTTCGCCTAGTGATTGAAATACATTATAAATTATAATAGTAAAGTCCTATCTAAATGTGGAGATTTTTTTTCAAGATTTTTTTTTTTCAATTTCCGATTTCAACACTCTATTTGAATTTATGATTTTTCTGACCTGGCCACCGGAAAAAAAATGAAATAAATTTTGAATATCGATTTGAAATTTGAGACTTGGGGCATAAAATGCACACTCACTCAACTCAAAACTATCTATATTTTAGCACTATAGAATATCTTAGTTTAGTTAGTAGGTACAGACAGAATAGTAGGACAATATACTTATCGATTGTAAAAACATTGAAAAGACTTGAAAAATTTCAATATTATTTTAGTGCAAAAGACAGCTGTTGTTTTTGCCCAGGGAAAACACACCAAAAATTAAAATAAATAAAATTTTAGGAAACATCTGCTAAATATATCTAGATATATTACTATCAGATAGTATCAAGTCTCTCTAATTGAGATTGAGATTTGTCAAAAATATTCGTACTTTTTTTTCAATTTAAGAAATTTTTACATTTTTTTCGTAGTTTTTAGTACAATTTTGAGATTAATATTTCGAGATATTTTGTTTTAAAATATATTCTTAATATTCTCTTGTCTCAAAATGAGCCCTTTTAAGCTAGTAAAGTGCACTAGACCGACCTAGAAGACAGATTTTTTTATATTAAAGGGTCGAAAAATTGAATTTTTTTACTTAATTAAGTACATAAACTATTAAGTAAATGACTACAAGTTGAATTTTACAAAATTTAAAATTAGGTACTACATAGTATAAGTATAAGTAGTAGAATCAAATGAGCAAACATATGGTTCAGATAAATAATAAATGAGTTGAAATATTGTAGTCATAAATGTCCAAATTCCAAACCCATGTACCTAATGCATATTTCGTAAGCTCATTAAAATAAATTTAATTTTACAGATACAAAATACAAAGCATTACCATATTATAGTACAATTTAAATACTATAGTACATAACAATCCATTTTGTAGTAAAGTACCTACTATAATTAAATTAATGAAATTTTGGCGTATGTTCTGCTTTTAATAAGCAATTTAATAAAAAATATTCTCGAGGATAATGAAATATATCTAATATCTAAGTATCTTACTGAATAATGAATTATGGGAATACCCTACCTAACAAAGGTATTAAATCTAGGTTAATATAACTAATCCAGGATAGAAGAATATATCCTGATAATCCAGATCTAGATCAAGCAGATTTAAATTGTTTTTTGCCCATTGTACAATTAGAAAGAAATACATAATACAGATATTATAAAATATTAGAAATATCTTTAAATTAGATAATCGGCTTTACAAAACTCTACTCCTACTCCTGATATTTTTAGAAAAATTTGCTCAAAAACTCTATTAAAAAATAGATACCTAGAAGTTGATAAGTAAATAAACGAAAATGCATCAACATTTAAAAAATACATTAAATATTAGATTACATAAATATATCAAAAATTTGGTATCTTGTACTTATAGGTTGATCTAAGGATAAGAAGGGATTTCTGTACGATTTCCATTCCAATGATATATATGTACTAAAAATTTTGGGGTAGAAAAATTCGCAAAAAATTTTGGTTCTCCTAAAAAAACATTTCTGACCCCTTAAACTATTCCAAATCCCTACTAATAAGCGTATAAATCAGCTCTGAAAATCTAAATGTGGCCTCAAATTTACAACAAAATGCATGTAATGTTGAACATTTTAGGGTTCTCAGAAATTAAAACAAATGCAAAAATCCTACCTATAATACTATTACATAAGTAGGGTACTTGAATTTGAAGTACGGAGTATTTGAGTCATACTCGTATATATTCGATTAGAAGATTAACTTTTGTCATCAAATTTGTAAAATATAAAGTATCTGATAACCTAATATATTTATTTATCTGTCTGTCCATCAGGATTTGAATTTTGTAATCTATTTTATTTTAAACCCTTCAATCTGACTGACCTCGATAAGTAATATTGAAATCAAAGGGTTTCTCTTAGAAATTTCGAGGTCAAAATGATTATTTAAATCGCACTTTTTTAAACATGGCTATACGGAGTATACGAGTATACAGGCTAAAATATTCGTTCAAAATTAACACAATTTCATAATTTTGTGAAATCTTGGTCCTTAGTCGTTTCAGTATAGAATACAAAGTACTTTAATAAAATTGTGCAAAAATCGTGGAATTTTAGTGAAACTTTTTGCGAATTTGATCTCTTTATTAGTTCCAAGTCCAAGTAACTAGATACATATATTCTTTACGGTCATTAGCCTCAAAGACGTCAAATTCAATACTCAATTTGTCAAATAATTGTAGTATATGCAAGTACAAATACAAATTGCTTATCTAATTTGTATTTACTTTTTGAAATAAAACATAGGGTAAGTATTAAGTATAGGGTAAAATAATATGTAGGTACAAATTGCATTTACCAAATATTCACTTACTTGTATGCCATTTATGTCAAGCCAAGAATCAAAAGCCGAGTAATGAGACCTGTCATTTTGTGGACAAAATCTGTCTCATCTAGACAACTTTTTAGAGGTTAAGAGACTACATTTGAATTAATAATTTTTTTGAAAGAGACTACCATGATTGCAAATTACAAACTGAATTTATAAGTACCCTACCCTATACTGGTAGGTAGTGAAAGAAGCTCAAGATCAAATCAAATTTCAAAGAAGTAATATAATTATTTTTACAATTTTTGATAGCTCTCATTTGAGTTATTCCGCCTCTATAAGTTCAAAAATATGGAGTTTACATTTAATTCCAAAGAGGTTTGAAAACTATCAAATAAATACATCGAATCTGAGTTTTTAACCTTTTCTCATGTCTAAAAAAGTACTTGACTTAATTAGCAAAAAAGCAGTACCAACCATCGGATATCAAGTTCGTAAATGTCCTTATAACGTAGGGTTATTTATACAAAAAGTAATAAAATGGTAAAAATTTGTCATCTAATTCAAAGTTTTGAAATTTTCAAAAAAAATCTCCAATTTTCCAAATAGCGTGTTCTAAATTTGATTTAACTTTCAGCCTTATGAATTTTTTATGATTACCAACCAAAAGAGATAGTTTTAGAGGTTATAAATCATAAAAAAACACAAATATTTTGAATTTTGAGCATAACAGCTTCTTTCTTGCATATCATACAAATTTCCAAACCAATCAAATTCTTATAATTATACTAGGTACTTTAATTAGAAAATTTTTTCAAATTTCGAGAATTTCAAATCTAATCCACTTGGCAAGTCAAATAAATTCTCAACTTTTTTCAAAACTTTTTATTCCGAATATCAAATCAAATTTTATTTATAAATTTCTAAGCTCAATCATACATGTACATAATATGGTATATATCGTACGTACATGGACATATATAACTACCTACCATACATATATATTATGTTAGTTATACCTTAGAGATTACCACTGGTAAAAATCATATTTTAGATGTTAACATTGACATTTGGCTATCATATTAATAAGTAAATAACTAATTAATCATTATTTTTTCTTCATGTAATGCACTTGTGTAACTAAATATTATTTTAATAAATGAAGAAATTCAATCCTAATGGGACACTAATGGCGTTTTTTTTCTACCTTTTTTGGGGAATAAAAAGCAAAAAAAAATCAGATTTTGAATGCTTTTTTTTGTTTCTTGAGCTCTTTTATTCCATTTAAGAAACACGAGAAAGCTTTTTTTGTCAATTGTAAAAGTTTCTTTTATTTACCATCTATAATTTACTTATTATATTTTATAAAAATGGGATATCAAATCAAAACTCAAGATATTTGGATAATATCGAATTCGAAATTATCAAAATCACAAAAATAAGATATTTTATGTGATTACTGAAAAAACTATAACCTCTAAACTCGAAAAGTTGACCTAACATAACAGATGTAACCCAATATTGTCTATTCTAAATTCTAATAAGAATATGAGATTTATAGAGCCAAAATTGACCAGATTTTTACATCATTTAGCTGTAATGACCGGATACCAAAATCTCATATTTAAATCGAAATTTAAGATTTAGGTACATAATTAATATGGAAATTTATGAATAGTATTTTAAGCTAATTTATGGACAAAAGTTTGAGCAAAGTTTTTAGCTATATAGATATATATTATAGAGAACTTTCTTTGAAAAGAGAAATATTTACAAAATTATAAACTTACAAGTCAATATGAGAAATTATCATCAATTATTTTAACTTTTGTAGTTTTCTCAAGATATAAATATGATCAATTGTACGAGTAGTATTCTTGTATTTTTTTCTAAAAAGTACCTACCTACCTACTTGAGCATATTATTCAAAATATTTACATTTGTTTCTTGACAAAATGTAAATACATAGTTGATTGTATTTACTTTGGAGTTGTTTTCGATTTTATCGGATGCGATATGGAATGGTTAATGTTTTTTTTTTTTTAAAAAACCATTCAACTAAATGCACATTTCAATTTAAATTTACATAGGATTTTATGATCAAAAAGCTTTAAGTAGATTCATATCTAATACATACTTACTACTTCTATTCTACATGCATATTTATCAATATACGGGTATCTACTATAGTACATTACATTGCATATCAAAAAGTAGGTATGAAATTTAAAACAAAACTCGATCGATTTATACTTACACATTACACATTTAGATATTGAAAATTACCCAATAAATTCATAGTGTTTTAAAAGCAACGTAAAATAATTAAAATTTTTATTTACCTAAAATAGATACATAGAAAATTTACAACTTTTGAACATGATCATCAGACAAAATTGTGGATATGTATGATGGTCAAGCTAAAAATGTCTTTTTTATGGAGAATGAGTTGTATAAATAGAAGATAGTTAAGATCTTGGCTATTTTATCGAATTTTTGAATGGTTTTTATCATTTTTTATCAATTTTTGAGAATTACTCTATGTACCTTAATGTCTGTTTTAAAACCATAAGGGCATATGACCATTATAGATACTGGTAAAACTATAAAGGCCAAAAAATGGTTATTTCATTTACTGCAGATACTCTATAAAGTAAAGTACTAGTAGTGTAGTACTTGTAAAATGACACTTTCAATTGTGTTTACTCTGAAAATATTGAAAATAATTGATCAGTATGCAATAGGTACATATTCAAAGTTTGTTTGTTTGGGAAAAAGTTTTAGAAATTGATAAATCCATATTCATAATTATAATTATCGATATAATTATCTCAACTATATATATATACCTACTTCAGGTAAGCTTTCATAGTATGCAATTTACACCATTAAAAGTTTACTTTTCTCTCAAAAAAGTTAAAATTTTAACAAAATTGCATACCAAATGTGTGTACAGAGTAGGTATATAAAGTTTGAAAATTTCAGCAAAAATTACTTAGGCCTTGCTATCTCTTGAATAAAAAAGCTTCTGAAATTTGAAATGCAAGTTTGATAAAATATTGAAATCATTAATTGAAATATCACTTTTTTTCTCAAAAAGTGCTGTTCAAAGAGAAGTTTTAATAAGCTATATAACATATCATATCAGTATACACTAACTATAGTAGGTACTGGAAATATATTATATCTACCTAATAAGTAGTAAGTACCTGCCTTATGTACCTACAGATAGTAGAAAATCTAAAGCAAAAGTTTATAGGAGCTATTTATTTTAATTTTTAATGCTATCATCCACTAAAAAGTTAACTATCTATATATTGTTTGGATAGGAAAAGTTTACAAAATCTGGATAATTTCCCTTTGTGAAAAAGTTCTGGAAATATCAAGTTACAATAAATAATCAATTATAGAACCTTATGTGGAATCTGCTGAATAGTTAGCCATTCAAAAAGAAATAATTTTCTAGAAATTTATAGAAAATTACCTAGGTTAATAAAACTACGTATTCAAGTAATAATATAAAATTTATATATAATTACTTACAAACCGATATTATCCGATAGATCTATAGCCCAGAACAGACCTATTTATTTACACGTCAAGTCGACCAAACAGTGTCCAAAATCTCCATTGATTGTGTAATGTTATAATTGCGGTTTGAGTGCTTAAATATTTAAAATGTTCAGACATTGACATAACTTAGTTTTTTACATAGGACTATTTGAAAATCCTACAAATTTTAGACATCAAACTATCAACTTTAAAACCTGCAAATGATAGAATTTTGATAGGATTCTACCTATCGGTTAAATTCATATTCATATTCAATTTACCTATATGATTCGAATAAATAAATTGATTTCTTTGTAATATACAGTCATAACATATAGGTAGGTTATGAAATGAACTACATAGAAATTTGTCTATACATCATATAATATCCAAGTAGGGTACTTTTAAAGGTAAATAAACATTTTGATTTAAAATTTGATACAAATTTTGCATTTGAAAATTCGATCTTGCTGTAGGAAATGCATATCCAGTTAAATTCAAATTAGCCAAATTGAGTGTGATTTTGACATATTATTATATACATCACAAGTTTAAAAAATTTCAAATCCTACAAGTGCAAAGTGTAAATATCAGGTGAGTTAAATAGAAATGGTAAGATATCAAGCAAAAAATAATTGAAATTGAATTTATAAAGTGCTTTAAGGAAATTGCTATATGTATTCTGTAGTTCAATTGAGTTTTGAACTCTAAAAAAATATTCAAATAATCATAAAATCAATACTTTAAAAGAGTAAAAGAGTGCATTTTACAAAGACTGTAGTTTAATTTGATCTATATTTTTGGTTGAATTTACCCCTTATATATTGAGCCTAACTTCCTTATGAAATTAACTCGAAATATATTTAGTTTAGTTTAGTTAGGTCAGGTTAGGATTTTTAAAAATGTTTAGGTTAATTCAACCAAAATAGGGAGGAGTTTAAAACGGGGCCATTTTGCAATTAGGATAGGTAAAAATAATTTCTAGAGTACAATTTGACATTTAAAAGTTAATTTATACAACTTTATAATAAATCCCTTGTAAAGACTATAATAAATGCTTGGCATTTTGTTGTGGTAAAATTTGACTAAATTAAATGAGTATTTTAGCTTAGTATTGATATATTGTAGATATTTAACTCAAAATTTGACATTATTTTAGATAGATAAGTTATAGTACAAGCATAATATATGCAAGGTAGAATAAAAGAGATTAAAATTTGCGAATTAAAATAAAGGTTGAGGTTTACTGGAGGATTTAAATAAAGCTTGAGGTTTCTCTACAAATAAATTATAAATTCTTAAAAAGTAATCCTGAACGAGGACTCATACAACATACTTATACTTACTACAGTATAGTAAATAAGTATTACTTACAAAATATGTACTAATTTAATACAGACTTTTAGTATTTAGGAAGCCAAGATATGTATAGTACTTTGGCATTTGCAGTGCATTTAAGAGGCCAATTATTATATGTTTTATTTACACAAGTTATTAGTAAAGGTAAGTACTGGATTAAATTTTAAATCTGCTTTAAGGCTAGCTTAGAAGCCATATGATTTCCAATATGTACTTAAGTACTTACTTTATTATGTAATGTAATTTGGGCAAAAACACTTGAGAATTCAAGTACCAAGATAGGTAAGGTTAAGTAGGATTTTCAGTTTGATTTGAAACTAATATCTAAAATTAAAATCAAATATTTAAGAAAATACATAGTCCCTTATAATAAGCTTTTAGCTTGTAGAATTTTGTCAAATATTTAATCAAAATCCGAATTAAATTGGATTCAAAAAGCTAATAGATTCCCTACCTACTTAAAATAGGATACTACATTGTACACTAGTAGATACTCTGCATTTTTATAATAATATATTTTATGTCGATTTTGCCAATTTTATAATTTTTGACTATTTTGTTCAAACTTTAAGGCAATAATATAACATTTATAAAGTTTTATTTTCAAAATTACGAGACTCAATAAATGCTTTTTAAATAATCGAGCTATTTAGGACGGGGCACAATAGTATTAGAATAAGGTATTGTGTAGGGTACTATTAGTTTAAGTTGGAAGAATTTCTTCGAAAGTTGAAGTTGAATTGAAAGGAATCTTGGATTTTGGAGATCAAATTAATAAGTCAAATGACTAGTTCTCATAACAAATACGATTTTGCTACTAAAACTAGGCTAGGTACTGATAAATGGCCTATTTTCTTCAAAAGATTACTTGATTCATTTCATTTCATTTAGGGATCACAAAATTCTGCAAATATTTTTTTGAAAAGTGAGCATTTTTAGTTTAAATTTAAGCTTTTTTTGCAATAAATTCCTAATTATGTTTAAATCATGCGATTTATTTCATATTTTTTTGAATAATCACATCACATCATCTTATAGGTACATAAAATAAAATTTTATTAAGATATTTTTAAACTAACTCAAGTATTTTTACACTCAATAAGTTTAAGTTTGGTGTAATTGTCATTTTTAATTTTGAAATAGAATTAGTTTTTAGTTTTTAATTTTTAATGACTTATATTTGTCATTGATATTTTTTGAAATTTTTGGTATTGAATTCACTTAAAATATGCTTTTTGACCGGAAAATCCTCAAAAAATGCAAAATTATGCGATTATACATTTTTAAATTACATATTTGATCTTCATTTTTTATGAATCATAAAGATCTAAAAGTTCAGAGGTCATACTTTAAAACTTTGGATTATGCTTTTTTATGCAAAATATGCGTTCTGTGATTCCCATCATACTCCAAAGTCGAAGATTGACAAAAAAATTTCAACTTGGGTATTTTTATAGTGTTGAAATTCCAATGATAAATACTTTTTGATCTCAAAAGTTTTCTTTTCATTTCCATACTTAAATCTTGAGAACGAGTTTCAAATTAAATTGAATTTTACTTGAAAAATTACTCACACAAGTCGCATTATAAGGAAATATAGGTTATTGTACTACTACTAAAGTATATGTAGATTGATATTTTTCTCTTTTTAAAGGCAATTTTTGCTATCACACTTCCTTATCCTAACATTTTAATTTCATATTTTTCGATTCGACATATGATAAAACATGGATATGTGAAAGTCAAAATATCTTACATTTATTCGACAAACAGTTATCCGACCGAAATGAGCACTTGCTATTCAACTTTGCTTTTATTTTGTCCATCTGTTTTGGATTTTTGTTGGAAAAACTATTGGATTTTTGCCAAATTTGGCATGAAGGACAGGGTCTAGTTGTGCCATTTCAAATGGGGAAAAATTTAAAAATTAAAAGTGGCTATAGGTTGAATTGAATGTAATCGTAATCATTCAATCAATTCAATATATTGTAATTTTGTAATATTTGTAATATTATATTTATATGCTTTAATTTGACTCTTGTAGGAATTTCATTTACAAAGTATCTAACTTCTCAATGTAGATAGTAATCTATCTGTAATATAAGGGTACTTAATTCTTGGAATCAAATCAAATTACCTTTATTGAACTGAACTATCAAGTATCCTAACAGGTATCTATTAACATACTACGCTAAATAAATAATATTTTGAAGTGTTAGCTTAGGCAATACAGATATTTTGAAATTATTTCATTTTTGAGACATTACAGAGGACAAAAATATTGAAAAAAGTCCATTTTAAAATTATTTATCAATATTTCCGAATCATTTTGGATTAGTATTGATTTAGAAATTTTAAAATCTAAAAAAAAGTGAATTCTACAAATAGAGTAGGTATCAATAACAATTAATTGTGCTGATTTTATCCAAAGTCTATTTTCTGCCGACTTGTCACATTCATATAATCCTTTACTATAGATTAATAGATTATAGATTATCCTAACAGTAGATAGATGATATTTTAGAAAATAAAATATTTTGCTGGTTCTCGGGATTCTATTAAAGGTACTATTACTACAAGTGTACTTCTGTTTTATTTTACTAACTCAAATATCAAATTTAATTGAAATTCTTCTAAATCTAAAGACATTATTCCAAGAATATTCACAAATAGAGACCTACTTGTGTACCAATATAATGTTCTTAAATTAAAGAAATGTCACTTGATATGCTTATCATAAACAAATGTAGGGTACCTATATATGATTTGATAAATTCTGGAATCCGGAACTCGAATAAAAGTGTAATTAGAATTAGAGTTAAAATATGCTTTTGTACAACTTATATTACAGTATTATTAACTTGTAATTCTGAATAATAATAATCATGTCAAATTTTATGAACTTTTAATTAAACGTAGAATTTTCGATTTGCAAGGGAACTTGCCTTCCTGCATTTGCATTCCTGTCCTAATCCTTTTTATGTGACATTAAATTATAAGACAAAAGTTGTAAATACATACACTAGTATGAAAATCTCAGAATTTGTTAAATATTTTGCCAATTTCGATGGTTTTCGATCTTGAAACAACTCCATTTTTGTCCCATTTTATGCCAAATTCATAAAGGAAATAGCATTGCGGAATTTGAAACAACATTTCAAATTTTGATGTACGAGTACTATTTCTTATGGTTTGGCCGCTCAGCGAGACCAATACCATGTATTTCTAGTTAAGTCCTTGGATTTTTAAATGATATCCGTATTGGTAAATCTTTGACACTATGTATCAGATTTCCAGGGTCCAGAGAACAGAAAGGTCTGTTACCTGGTTATATTCTTTTACCGTCATATTTTTATTTCGAGTATTTTTGGCACTACAATACATACTGATAATAGTATTTGATACGACTCGATATTATAAATCATATTAAAAATTCCTTTTTTAACAAAAGATTTAAACAAAAATAGAATAAGGATTTACATTTTTGACAAAATTGGTTTCATTAAATCCATTGCTATTCAAAATTCAAACCTTTCCTATGACATATATTCTGTAGAATAGAGTAGGGTGGGTATCCTAAACCTAAATATGAACTTGGTATATGAAAGATATGAGGATATCTTTTCCATAATCCATAAATTTTCAAGAGGATCGTATCGGAAATGGAGTCATTTTATCATTTTCAAAAAATATGTTCATTTTAAGACTACTACTAATATGTATAACTACTATGCAGTCGAGTCGAGTATGATTAGTTCCTAGTATTAGAAATGTATAGTTATACATACCATGATAGTTGGAAACCAATAGATTGAGATTATATTACTTGGTCTTGGAAATTTAGAAACTTTGGGAAAAAAGAAGGTAAATTTACGAGCTTTCTCAAGACTCTAAATACTGCTACTTACATACGTACATATGTACCCTACATATGACATTTAACTCTTAAAGTTGGGTTTCTTTTCAACCAAATTCGACTCTTGAGAATGAAATTACATAAAAATATCTTGGAAAAAAGACAACTTTTTTTATCATTTTCAAATCGATTTGGCCCATATAGATACTCGTAGATACACTAGTTATGAATAGCCAAGTTGCTAGCGACATATCCAATATTTGGAAAGACACTTAAACTTAAACCTGCCAGGATATAAATCTGTAGAATTTTTTTTAGCTAATTAGGAAAATTTCGATTTACCATACTCCAGATTTTGGAAATTTTTAGTCAGATTCTCTGGTTGTTTGTCAATTTTTCCTCTTTAAAAGTTAGTCATCATCACTTTTTTATATTGAGATGGGCATTTTTTTTTATTGAGATATGGTTACAGAGAGGTCTAACATTTCTGCCGGCTATTACCATAAAGAGATTAGACAGTAGTCTCATATCTATATAAATAGAGACTAGGTACATAATATTATCAAGTCATATCATAAAATGAAATTGAAAAAGTGGACGAAAAACAACAAAATTTGGCAAAATTTGACAAAAATTAGTAGCGTGTAAATTGATAGATTGTTTCCAATTAAGCAACTCAGGTTTTGATTTGAATTTTTTTTTTTTTTTTTGACTTTTTGACAATTTTGTCATATGACATGAGGATGTGACTTTAGTTTCCAAATGGTTGAAAAAATGTAGGTGAAATTGTGATATGAGAAATTGTGCATTTGAAATTCACACTTTTTACAACTCGGATTATATTTCAAGAACTTTTTACTTTTCTCTGTACTCGATATAGTAGGTAATTTCTACAACTTTTTTGTAACTTTTTTAAGCTTTCATTCACTCAAGTTTTTTTTGACCCTTACACTTTACAATAGTACATTACCCTTTAAAATAGTGCTATAGTGCCCTTCAAACTTGTCAGTTTTTTACTAATATTTTCTTTAAAAAATTGTAAATTTGAGTCTAATAAGGGCTTAAATTTCAATTTTTAAATCTTGTTTGTAAATTGAGTTTTGTATTGTAATCAAATGGATGAAAACTAAGGATTATTAATTGAAAATTTAGATAATTTAGATAATGCAACTCTCAGAATGTTTTAAGCCTAAATTCTTGAAAGAAAAGAATATTTTTACTTTTTTCTTATAATATATCTAACATGATATTTGGACTTTTGAACCGATAACTTTTATCCTCATAAATAATGGTACAAGTCTAGATAGCTAGTAGGCATAAGCAAGTCAAAAATTCAAAATTTTAGGGAAAAAATACTACCATATTTGAAAACTTCAAGTCGGAAAAGTATTACAAATAAAAATTCGGAATTGAGCAAGTTTGCAGAATTTCAATTGAACTTACTACTACTACCAATAGGTAGGGTACTTATTAAGGGTAGCTTATATAATCCTATTGTTGATATTTTTTGAGTAAATATTTATACTTTGTCTGATTCAATAATTCAAAATTCCCAGGGAAAATTGTATTCAAATTCAAACAGGTAGTTTGGGTTTGAGACTTGGGGTCATGAAACCTTTGGTTTGACAGGTAGGTAAATATTTACCCTGCTCTTGTACACTTTAAATATCTAAAGCTTAACTACAATCGAAACTTTTCTAAAAATTGCATAAGTACCCTACATTATTATTACATAACTAAATATATAATTATTTACTTTCTGTGTAAGCGAAGCGAGCACCTAGATATAGTTACTATTCAACTTTGCTTGAACTTTGTCTGTAAATCTGATTGTGTACTCAAAATAACTCGAAAAAATGGATAAGTTTTAACCAAACTTGATATGAAGGGCCCTGATAGGGTCTAGTTGTGCCATTTCGTCAAAAAAATTCAGATTACCCTACACCTACCTACATGTTAATCAAATGGAAAAAATAGGCTTTAAATGGTCATAAAGATCAATGATGGAGATTCCAAATTTCATATTCGTTTGACTTAAAAGTTGATCTTTGACCTCAAAAAATGGATTAATTTGAGATTTGTTCAACTTTTTGCTCGCACAATTAATAATTAAAGAGTAGTTAATAAAATTCTAGTATATTTTAAAGCTAGCTATACTTTTATGATCTAAATTGAATCAAATATGTTCAAATGTTGTAACTTTTTTCAAGATTTTGTAGTACCTATACCTATTACCTATACTAGTACTAAAGCTCAAATAGTATTTTGATTTTGTAAATATATTATCTATAAGTAATCCTGTCAGTGTCAGTTTATTAAATTATGCAAGCAAACTTTTAAAATTGAATCAAGTCTACAAAATTTCCTGACTTTTTACTTTTTCCGGAACTTGATAAATACAAACAAAAATGAAATCATGTTTTTGAGAATTTATTTTGAATATCTACTTTATGTAACTTGTACTTGTAGTGTACTCAAGGTCTTTGAATTTTAAAATCAAAAATGCAAAAAAAAAGCTGTTTCTTGTCAAGATTTTATCAAACTTTTAACTTTTTATGTAAATACTTTGGTGCAAGTATTAGTAGTATGATCATATGAATCGGAAATAATCGAGTAGATTTAATTTTATGCAGTGTTCCAGAAAAGTACATAGCTATAATAACTGATATAGAATTTGATCATAAATTTATATATTTATTTCTTTATCTAGAAAAGACATTTATTTTTCTATTCCATTTATCGAGGGCTGGCAAAACTCCAAAATTTTAACTTGTTTCAAAAATATTCGCATCTGCAGCCATTATATCGTACAAAGTATCAGTATCAGCACATACAGTAAGATATATAAAATAGGTAGGGTACTATACTAAATACTTAATAACTTTATAAATTCGAAATTAAATATCAAAATCCATATGATTCAACAGAGTACAAAGTTGCAAAAAAAAGATGCAAATAATATCTACAAGTCCTGGGATCGATCATCTAGAAAATTTTTAAAATTAAAAATTAAATATCATAAGTAATTATAATACTGTCGAGCAAATAAACATATACAGATAAGTACCTATCTATATATGTATACTGTAGGTACTAGTACTAGGTTTTTGTAAATATGTAATTCGTTCAAATAAGATCATTATAGTAATTTAGGTACTCCATTAGTATACTTGCTTATAAAGAATTTTGAAATTGGCTTTAAATAACTATTGAAGATGATAATAAGTCTGTTTAATTCATAATCTTATTCAAATTACACTAAAAATACACCAATCGTAATGTAAGCATCAATATCTATGGTCTACAAATTAGCACATGTATGCATGTAAGTATAATTAAATTACAATTTTGACAATTTATCACAAGACTAAATTGAAAATAGGGATTTTATACTAAAATTTCAAGATCTGCAAATGAAAGTATATAACTCAGATTGATAATATGTAGTACCCAATCTAGTATATGTAGGTACATAGTAGGTAGGACACAGCAAATAAAAGATCACATTAAGTTGATAGATTCAGAAATTATTTTGACTATCAATAATATCGTAAAATGATTATTTAAATGACAAGAATTGTTGACAAAGCAAAATAAGCAGTTGAGTAGGATAAAGGATCATTATCTGTCATCATCAGTTGAAATTCTTTACCAAAATCTTCGTTGTTTCCATTCTGAAAAGTTCTGAATTGAGTATCGGCACCATCACAAGTCATATTATTTGAACCAAAACTATTATTATTCAAAGATCCTCCACCAAAATTTCCTGAATTTTGACCAAAACAACTATTGCCAAAAGCATTGGAACCTCCGCCAAATGGTTCCAAATTTTGATTTGAGTTGTTAGAGAATACAAATCAAAAATCGTCGACTTACTATTGTTGCCCAAGCCATTGTTAAAAAAAGTGAAACAAGTTGGTCTAAATGAAGAAAGAAAGAGATTATCAATTATTTATAGATAATGTATCTAACCATGTTCAGCATAGGATTAATTCCTAATTTAAAAAAAGACAACTTACGAGACACAATTATTATTCCTGTCAATTTTTGACCTAAAATTGGAGATCTTTTTTAATTTCGAGTCATAAGAGAGAGTCCAGATAATTGAAATGTAATTTTCCTCATATGAGGAGATCCAGGAAGTAGATATTTTGCATACGAGTACCCTACGTGGTTTTTACCTTGTTCTCAGACTTATGTTCAATCTCTCGTTTATAGAAATCTTGAAGGTAAGCGTCGATCCTCTTGTCAATATAGTCGGTCGAGAATCTGTCAGTAGGGCTTATCACATTTATTGAGATTCCAAGGCTGGAATTGTCTTCAAGTAGACTACATTCTACATATCTAAATATTATCCAAGTTGCTCGTGTGCTCTGAAAAAAAAACCCAAAATTAATCAAATTTGACTATAAAAATATTATAGTGTACTCGTATGTTCCTATATTAGAAAAATGTCTCTTATTAATTTTAACATTAATGAAAAATTTAGGTCTATGGGTGTCAATTTAGATTTAGAAATTAAATTAGAGGTTTTATAAATTATAAAAACCCAATAAAGATCAAAATATTGAAACAACTTGAAACTAAAACGCAAAAATTTGATAGCCTTTTCTCAAAAACAAAATTAAACAGGCAGGAAAGATTTCTATATACGGAGTAGCGATTCAAAATTAATTCAGAAAATTATGTATCCAAATATTAGTTCAGTTTCAGTTCTCAGAATATTTACATATTTTATTGCGTAACTACCTACATTAATTCAAATACCAATTTGATAAAATATTTGCCAACGACAATATACCACAAATTGTAGGGTACGAGTATTTACATATTGTAAAGCATTGGCTATTTTTGCCACTTTGTTCGAGCGAAGCGAGCACTTACTATTTAACTTTGCTTGCATGTTGTCCTTCTATTGGAAGGACAAAGTTAAGATATCTTGAAACATGAAAGACCCTTATAAGGCCTTGTTGTGCTATTTCAGCAAAAATTTCATAATAACCCCACCCATTGTAGTGTTCCCTTTAAAGGTTCCCATGTCATTTGAAAACCAAAATTAAGATTTAAATAGCTATTTATGGGTAGACATTCCGTTTGACTCGGATATCGACCATTTGCCTCTCACAATTAATAATTACCTAAAGAGGAGTTAATTAAATCCTAGTTTATATTGTGTGAATTGACAGATTTAAAGTTGATTAGGTGAGATAAAAGAAAGCAATTTCTCAGCACCTTAAATTGGACTTTATAATGTGTAAATTTTTTCCCATAAATTGCAACTTTCCTCGGGATTTCTTTTCTTTTTTTTACATTTTTAAAGCCTAAAGCTATAGACAGGCAAGTGCTTATACACATTATACAATATTTTTCAAAAGTAAGGTACCAACACAAAGGATATATCTGTATCTATAATCTATACCTATTAAAGGACAGTGACAGTCTATGAAAAATTTATAATAAATCATCTGCTTGAATTTAATAGAAATTCAATCAGACTTTTTGGCAATTTTTACTGTTATTTGTGTATTAAATTGATTGTTAAAAGAATTTAAATATATTTATGAATGAATTTTAAGCTATATATTCAAGGTTTCTTTTATACAGAATGTGTAAGGAAATACTTGAAAGTATAAAAAGTGTTAATAGAATTTTAGCTTACTTGATTTTATAACATTGGGTATACACGTATACTTATAAAATCATTTTTAAACCAGAAAAAAAGTGAAATTCCTCAAAAAATACATACATATTCCGTATGGAAAAATGAAAGATAAGAGAGTAAAAATGAGAGCTTTAGAGGATTTTGAAATAAAAGAATTGACTCAAAAAGCATACAAACACCAAGATTAAAGCCCGAAATTTGAATATAAAAGTTACCTACTATGATTACTCTAAATAAACTTCAGTTTTACGAGTCAAAGTCAAAGTCAAATAATACAAATATGAAATTAAGAAATCAAAAATTTATAAATTTTTAGTAAAATATTGAAAAAAATTTAAAAGATACTAATTATGATAAGCTATTTAACTATTTCAATTACAGTTTAAAATTATTTTCAATTGTAAATATTCCTGTTTATTTGTCACTTTTTGTACAAGTAACTCGATTCAAATATTGAAAGGATTATTCCATTGTCATCGAGTCAGTTCTTTTATTATGGAAATTCGAGCTAAATTTTTTATCTTAATTTACCAAAATTCGAGTAATATATAAGTAAATCTGCATTTCGCAGAATTCAGAATCTTTCTTCAATTGTACAAGTCCTGTGTTATCTGTACTATTACCATATTATAAAGTCATATGATGACACTATTTTTTTTTTATTTATTTGAACAAAGTAAAGTGAAGTGAAGTTCATTTCTGAGAGATTTAAATGGAAATGTAAAGCTTTTTTTCTTTTTTAGTCAAATATTCAAATAGACTAGGGTACTTACTATTATTACATTTATAATCTTATATTCTTATATTAGGTGTGATCATTCACACAATACAGAGTATACTCCAGTAATTTCATATTTTTATGAGACTTTTCTACCTATACTAGGTAGTACTAGGTATTATGGATCAAAAGTAAAAAAAGCAATTTAGAATATAAGCCCTAATGTCTGTTCTTCACATTTTATTTCACTTTTTGCACCGCAAAAAATGTATAAAAATTCCCCTCAGCACCCAATTTCATTAAATACTAAATACCCTAACTAGTACTAGTATAATAAAAAATAAGTACCTAAGCTGTTGAATACAAGATCAAATATCTAAATAAGAATATTATGTAAAACATCGATATAAAGAACCTTACCCTACCTGAATTTTACCTGAAAGAAAATTATTTTTTGTAAGCAAATCATGTCTTACTATTAGGCTGAAAAGTAATTACTTTATTTTCAATGTTGTTTCTTCGGCATTTTTTTTTTATGAATTTTGAAAAACCTCTAGGTTTTACAAGATCAATAAAGAAAATTTTGTTCACCTTATTATTTGCGAGATAATTTGAAAATTAAATGAGATAATGCATGAAATTTGAATGATTTCAAAGAGGCCTAAAAAGCATTTGAATTTTGAAAAAGATCGTAAACAAAATATTATTGTTTTGTTTATTTACTTAATTTACCTACTAGCACAACTATACTACAAGACTAGACTTATTTATTTACTTAAAGGATAGTCATAATATCCTATTGAACTATTTATTTACGAGCGAAGCGAACACTTACTGTACTTTGCTTTCACTTTGTCCGCCAATCAATTTGCTATCAGTAACTTTGTCAGATTGTCTAGAAGATTAATCAAACACTATTTGACATATTTTAACTAAACTTGGTAAGAAGGTCCCTTAAAGGGTCTAGTTATGCCATTTCAAAAAAAAATCTCAAGTAATCCTACCCTTTAATGTTAAACAAATTAAAAATATCAAACATCAATGTCGTAGATTTTGACTTTGACATCCGTTTAACCCGACTCGACCTTTACTTCAAAAATAGAGACAATTTATGGTATTTTCAATACTTTGCTCGTACAATTAACAAATATAGAGTAGTTAATTAGATCCTAGTATCAGTATCAGTATTAGTATAATGTAATTGAATATATTGACAGAAAGTGTTTCAAAATCTTCAAAATACCAACAGCACATAATATATTACTTTAGTAAGAACATTTAATGAAAAATCTTTTACGCCTTTTTGTCCCCGAAGAATAGGAGGGTTGTAAAGCACTACAAGAGTTTAAAATTTAATTTAATCGATATACTATATGTAGTACTACTGTTATACTTACTACAGTATAGTATTTCAACTCATTTGTTTATCTTTCGACCTACTTTTAATTCTTCTTTACTTACCTATATATCTGTAATATGTACATTTTTCATTTTGTTGAGTTCTTGTAAGTTGTAGATAGGCAGGGTACTTGTAAAGTCTGTAAAATAAGTTAAAAAGAACTTTATTAGAAAAGTTTTGAATCAAATATTCCTAATAGATATGTATGAGTAGACATATTTGTATTTTATTCTAAGAAAATTAAGAGTTGTATGGAATTTAATTATAATTCGACATAGTTATCAGTATGTTTTAGTACTAGTCGAGTAGATGTTTGGTTTAAGGTACCTATTTAGATATTTGACTCATTTTATACGCACTTTTAGACATATTTTACTATTTTAATTGGCTTGAGAAATACTTAAATTAGTTTTTAATAAGATTATAGACTACGATTGAACTTTTCGATATTAATGAGGGTATTTAGGGAGGCTGACAGGTAGTATCTATATGTAAGCTAGATATGATTAAAATTGGAAAAAATAATAGATCGACCCTTTTCTGCTGACAAGTAACAAGTATGTATATATCTCAGAAAATCAAAATATTTCAAGTATTTCATAATTTTGTTTGTGCATAAGGTTTGTGCTAGTAATAGTAGTAAAAAGACTTACTTTGCAAAAGAATTTCATTTTAAATCAAACTACTTATTTAACCAACCTTAAATACGGTTTTGTAGAACGTAAGTAGGTATTTAATTTTATATTTAAACTGGAATACATAGTACCCTATTCTAGTACAAAGTAAGATATGTACCTTAGTACCTATACTTATGTATAAATCAGGAAATTTTTAAATTACAAAGATACTTATTTATATCTACTTAGAAAACATTTTACAAAAAAATGAGTATGTACCTACCTAAGATCCATATTATTTACAAATAATAATATTGTATTTTGCATAAAAAAATTAAATTCTAGCTTAATTTTTCAACTATTTAATTAAACATTATGAAATACAACTATATGTAGGTACTGTAAACTATTAAATTTTCTAATTTATTTCTAAAGACAAGTGTTTAGTATGCTAATTCTAATCATTACTACCTACATACAAGTTTTAAATCGTAAGATATAATATGTACTAGTATATTATGATGTATATCTAAAAAAAGTAAAACAATGGGGTTTCCCTATATTAAAATAAATATTAATCAAAATTTATAAATAATCTCATAGACCTTTAGAGGAGATTAAAGACTCTGCTGAGGCTTTAATTTATTTTTTTGACTACAAAAAGTCTGATATGAGATGAGATGAGCCTTCAAAATAGCAAAAAATCTCGTTAAAATGCAGCCTATACTACAATACCAGATACTTAATTAATACCATGCTCTATACCTACATTTTATTATTATAAAATGCATTTTGTACTTTTATTTATTTATGGTAGTTATAAACGTGAAGTTTGTTTTTAATTTTGAAATTTTGCGTTTTTATTAGTTATGTATTAGTATACGAGTATCTATATTTATTTTTTTGCAATGCTTTTATCTTTATAGAGAAATTATCCTTATAGAGAAAGACAATTGTAGTAGTAGATAGGATAGATACTTATAAATAAAAAATAAATTAAGGCAGGTTTTCGGGTCTGGTAAAAAAAAGACTACTTAATTCATCACATTTGTCAGTTTGACTTGAGAAATAAGGCCAAGATTAAACCCTTTAACTTTTTTTTCTGGTTTTTAAAAGGGAGAAATGAAGGCAATAAATTTAACCTTTTTAATTTCCTTAATTGAACAGAACAAAGTTTTTTTTGCACCAAAATTTGCACATTTGGTCTTGCAAATATTTGTCTGTTTTTTAAACTACAAGTAGGTATATTAAAATTAAATGTAGGATATGTATCTTTAACTTTTTTTGAAAAAAATTATAAATTTTCAAAATAAATAAACTGTCAAGATTTTAGTAAATTTCATCGATATTAGAGCATCAAATGATGAAATTTTCGATTTTATTTTATATTTAGTCCATATTTTTCAATCACAATGTATAAATAATACATATAAATACCCTATAATAATATATGTTTATGCACTTATACTTATTACAAGTAAAACTTTAATAATTTACAAACACTACCTACTTACTTCATTTGTACCAAATTCGAATTGAAATTGATAAATTCTTGTGTAAATGTAATGAATTGGGTGTAGGCCTATCTTATACTTATAAATAGTAAAAGGGTAAAAAGTTGTTAAATAATTTAGCTTTTTTTCTTAAAATAACTTAAAAATTTGCATTCTCAAATACTTGCTGATATTACAAGATTGTAGATATAGGTAGGGTACTTTAATTGACTAAAACAGTGTAGTGTAATAGGTAGGACAGTTTTAGAGTACATTTTTAATGGCTTTGAGCGTATTTTCGACTATATTTTTTACCATTTACAAAATTAAAAAATTTCCAAAATGAACATCAGAGAAAGGTAAAAGCATATAAGTAGGTACTTAAATTTTAGGTTAGGTTATACTTAAATGAGATGATTTTTTGGTATATTGTAGGCACCTACGTTTGTATGAGACATTCATCAATGAGAAAATATTCAAAAATTAATAATTTTAGATTAGATGACTGGCCAATTGTTGTGTTGTGGTTGTGGACCAATTTTGATTTTGGATTGGCACATTGTTTTGTTGGGTCGATCAGTTCACTTTTTGGCCAGATCTCTTAATCCTGTTATGCCTTACTTCAGTCAGCATATATTATGAATGAAGTACATGAAGCACTCAACTTGATCCTCTGCTCAAGAATGAATCAATAATCACAAATTCTTGAAAAATATTTACATTTCTACCTATTAGTAGGTAGAAAATCCTATTTAGAATTTATAATAAGTTGCTCAAGATCTTTATTTACTGCCTACTCGTATTACTTATTAATACTACTTACAACCTATATAATACAGTAGGCTATAAACTAGTAGGTAAGGTACTATCAAAAACTACAATTAAATAACTGGAAATATTTCTTTACATAAGAATTTCCTCTACTTTTTACTCTTATAATAAACCTCAGACCTAAAAAACAAATTTTAACACAAGTAGTATTATTTCATGAGTTATAAAATAAAATGAATAATGTGCATTTAATTTATAAAATATAGCTAGACACCTTACCCTACATTAGTTAAGTACTTAAATGAAAATGATAGGAACTAGAAGCTAATCTTAATTAAAAAAATTGGAGAAGAATATGATTTCAATTACAATTACATATTACAATTTTTAGTATACGAAATAGCCAGGTCAATTTATTCAGCATCATCATCATCATTTAAATTATTATGAATTATTAAGTATTAGTTACATACACCTCCGATTATAAAGATTAAAAAACATTATTATTATGTCTAGATTATGTATAGTCAAATGTCTAGCATTTTGGGCATTTAAAAAAAATAAGAGGATAAAACATTTTACATTTAAAAAAATATGCATTTACATTTGCATTTACAATATTTGAATTTATATTTTGAATTTACATTTACATATACTAATTTATATTTCATTTGTAATTTTGACTTGTTTTGCTAAACGACTTATTGTTTTCTTGAGTGGATTCTTTTATTGAGGCAAAGTGAAATATCAGAAATGCGACGATCTTTGACGGCAATCGAGATCATTAATTGACAAATCTGGAAAAAATAAAGTACAATAGCATTATTTCTCATGATAGTCTATAATTTTATGTAAATGTAGGTACTTAGGACTTAGGATAGGATTAGTCTCTAAAATACTTAAGCATATCTTTAGATGTAGATGATAATGATAATGACAAGATAACAGATATACTAAGGATAAGTCAAAGGGTACATACCAAGTTCCAAGTCTTCTGGAAGATCAGATAAATTTGGTGTTGTCATTTGAGCATATTCATTTGGTCGATATGCAGCCGGTTCTGCATGCAACTGATCTCCAACTGACTCTACTGGTGAAATGTCTTGACATTCAATTTCATTTTCTTCTTCATCGACTGCGTCTTGGACCCGTTCATCTTGAGTCCCAAGTGACCTTTTTGATAAAGTAGCCTGAACATTTCTTGTCGAAGATCCTCTTGATGTAGAAGCTCCTCCAATCAACGGGTTCAAGGATACCTGCTTCTCAACAGCTTTCTTCAAGTCCCAGAGGACCTTAAAAATAAATAATTCAAATTAGTTTTGTCCATTCGATAATATTGATTGATTTTTAAGCAAGTACTTATGTTGATGATTATAATTTTAGACTAAAAGAAGACTTACAGGTTCGACAGAGCCAGCTTTACAGCCGACAATGTTGCTAATAGTTTTGTTCGATACATAAAAATTGATTTTACTGAATACTTTTCGTTTCAGCGTGTCCCAGTTGGCCTGCTTCCGAACTGAACCTGAGCAAGGAATGTAGTTGTGTAAGTCAACAAGGTTTGGCAAATAGTGGGCCACGATTTGAGCACAGCGCACTAAAAATGATAAAAAAAGAAAGTGTAGTTCAAGTCAAGTCAAGTTCTTGTTCATAAATTGATAACTGAGGATTAAAATTGAGGTCAAAAGCTGAATATCATTGATTCATTATTAATGATGATAAAATCAACCATCATTTATCATAAAATAATTGATTTTATCATCAACTATGAGTGATTTTTGGCTTGAAAATCTAGCTTTTCACCTCATTTTCACAATTAAAAACTATTAAATTGAGTGGTCAAATGCTGGGTTTTCAGGACTGGATTAAAGACATAGATCACAGGGTTATTTTAATTTATAATTATACCCCCATTTGAAAACTCTCTTGTGAGGTTCTTTTGCGGCCGACCAAAGTGTATAAGAATGCTCTCTATCCAGATAAAGATTTCAAGCAATATTGCATCTAGAAGAAAATTGAAAATTAGAAAAAGAATTTCATGGTCATGAATTGGACAAAATGACAATGGTGGCTTACCTGTGACTTTGGAGTCGGAGTCGAAGGTGGCTGTTGCGGCTTTGCCTCTTATTGTCTTACTAATATCACTCATGATGTCGGTTTTAATTGATTATGTTGTAGATGGTGGTGAAAAAACTTTTAATTTTGGACAAGAGCTATTTCGGATTATGACTTACTCAAATTGGAAAAATGTAAAATTTACTCGAAAATTCCAAATCCTGCCGAAATGCAAAATTTAGTCAAAATTTAGTCTATGGCAATTTAAGTTGTAAAATTGAAAAAATGAATTTCAATTTCTGGAATTGCCAATGAAATAGAAAAATGGCCATCGTCAATGGACCGTGGACAACTGGACCATTGCATTAGCTAATTGACTTATATTTTTTGATATTGATATGGGCAATGGTATGGTTATAGTTATAGTATGATTTTTAAGGTATCATTTCATTGGTAATTGGCATATCGTATTAAAATAATCGAATGAAATATGACAATGATCTTTGACCACTAACCATTGGACAACTGGACAATTAGCTGGATGTAAGGGATATAAATACAAAGTATGTACTAGAGATAAGTACCAGTTTTCAGTTTTAGGTTGTACAAGAACATGTGTAAGTACCTATTAAGGTTTGCCACTCATTTTATTTAAAAATATGACCATCCCTTGTTATCAAATGGACTTTTTTCGGGGAGTTCGGTCGGAAAAATCTCTTTAAGTACTCCACGTAGAGACTTGAAACTTTTTAAATTAAATCCGTAGACACATTTTACACGAAAATGCTAAATTAAAATTTTGATAAAAATTCAGGAACGATGCAAAAAG
>JAQIXA010000653.1:0-37483 GCA_034699045.1 Nanhermannia cf. coronata Gr-Ori-00579
TTTTGAACTCCCCTTGACCCAAGGATCATTTTGGTGTATTTGGTTTGTATGTAGGGTGTCTGGTTTGACCCTGGGGCCGATTCTATAATCGTACAAGAATGTACTTACCTATATCATGAATCTGTACGAAGAAATTTGATATCCACATTTTTTATTGATATTTTTGAACCTTTACTTTAACTTTTAAGGATTTTCTATTACTCTATCATCAAAGATTAGTATTTTATAAGACTCGCGTTTTCGTGCAGAGTTGAGTTTAAGTTTACTTTTTTTGATGATGATGAGGGCTTCTTTTCTATTTTACAAACGAGCTCATTTCTCCTTTATAGTATAGAGAAATCTGCTGTATTTTTCTTTTCTTTCCTCTCAAATCTCAAGTAGTCTTGCAAAGTTAGTCTAATGTACATAATGTTTATTACTTTTTTGCTTTGGTTTAGTGGACTGAGATAAGGAAATGAGAGTTTTTAAGAGGTCTTTGTTTTTAAACTAAGATTTTAATGCAAAATGTTTACAATCACATCATTTGTGCAATCTGCTCTGTGCTCTGTCGAGCTGAGCTGAGACACTTAATTGGACTTTTACGAAAATTTAAAATGTACTTGAAATTAAGCGAAAAAAAAACTCATTTTGTTTATTCTTTTGCAGATGGTAATGTATTCAGCGGAACTGTGGGTGATTTTACAGAGGTAATGTAGGATAATATTTATACACTATTTTCGACAATTTACTGATTTTTATATTTGTGTCTGTATAGGTTGACCCACTTATTCATCGATGGGATAGGTAAAATTAATTTTAAAGTCGATTCGAAACTTGTTAAATATCGATTAGGTCATAAAAATTGCTCATTACTTTTGAAAATCCTCAAAAAAGTTACTGAATGGCTAAAAATTTAGATATTTTATGAGAGATGAGCATTTTGAGAAGCCAAAATGATGAATTTTTAAAAAAGATTTTTAAGTTATTGTTGGTATTTTGATAAGTTTGTAATTGACGTTATTTAAACCAATTTAAATAGATACAAATACCTACAATATCTGTAGATCGATTCTAATGACTGTTTTTTTCTTATTTTATTAGTTTGCGAACGGCCCAATACGATTTGAAAGCTCTAAATGGTAAATAAAGCTGAAAATACTTAAATCTGCATATAAATGGATTCGTTCATAAGAACTGAAAGACTGAAAGCCAATTTAGACTTTATACACAATACGGGAATAGATAGAAATTAGAAATTAGAGTTTTTAGAGGGGAAGAATCTAATTCTTGGGGTATAATTATGATTTTTGGGTAGTACTGTATATCGGGCATTATAATAAAGTTCATTAGAGCTTGAAATATGCGAATGGATGAGTGTAATTTACTGTAGTTTAACATGGGGCTGGCTGAACGAAGAATTTCTAGTATAGTTAGGGTATATAGAATAGACTAGGCTAATGTAGGTATAGGTATACAGGATAGATAAATGGTTTTTGATATCTAGTAATGTTTGGAGGTTCGAAAATTAAGAATTTGGGTTTTGAATTTGAGGGGACTAATGTAAAATGAAGAATGAAGGAATTAAAGAGGAAATTAAAATTGCTTCACTTTCTTGGGGGCTCCCCAATAGTCTGAACTGATGATGGCGATATGATGATAAGGATTACAAAATCTCATTTAATATGTATTACCTCGAAGTACAGAGTATTTACCCTGAAAATATCCAGAAAATACGGTCTTGTTTCTAGAACTAAAATGTCAAGTAAAAAATCCATGAAATATTGAGAATTTCTTACCAAAAAATATCTAAAAAAGTTCAAGTAGTATAGCTAAAGAAAGAGACTCGTCGAAATTATTATACATTTTGAATGCTAATTTTATAGAATGATATATAGGGTGTCCCAAAATTCTATGGCGAAAATATTTAGACTATATTTTACCATTAGAGAATTTAAGAGATCAAGAATTTGAAAACCGTCAGAAAATTTCCAAGAATCAAAATGACGAGATTTTAAAGATTATTTGGAAACTTGATACTTAGGTTTTAGTCAATTGGTCTAGAGTCTATGACTATGAGTAGATTTTAACATGAGATTCGAGTAATAGTTAAGTAGTAATACTTTTATGTATAGTAAAAATATAAGAACAAGATGAAAAAGTGAAAGATTTTGAAAGTTTTAGGGGAAAACTACTAGTTAGGTTAGGTAGGTACTTAAGTTGGTTCTAGTTTTGTGAGTACACAACTTTGTTATCAGAGCTGATGTTGAGAGAAAAGATTGGAAGAAGAAGGGTATAAATCAGAGCTTTAAAGAAATCGTGTCAAAGTCAGAGCTTTTAAAGAAATTAGATTGGTTTTTCTTATATGAACTTATACTATGTATTACTGATGGGTTGATAGTTTACTTAATTCCTAGTACTTTCTATCAGATTACACGATTTCTCAGATTTTTCGAAGAATAAGCATTATTACCATTATTACCCCTACATTATTAGCTATCAATTTACTTTTATGTCAAGATTTTGTTAGATTTTAGAAAATAGAAATGTTGGCTTTTCAGTCAGTTCAAACAGAGTTTGTTTGGAGGAATTAATTATGTGAAGAGTTTTTTAAAATCTTGTTTTTAAATTGAGTTTGCATTTGATAAATTAAACTTTTTTTTTGAAATAGCCCCGGATTTCGTGAACTCGATGGCATTTGAAGACTTTGTATTCTTCTTTTTCCGAGAGACGGCTGAAGAATTTAATAACTGTGGGAAAGTAAGTTAATTTAGAAGTTTTAAAAAGTAATTGATATATTTCTGACTAATTTTCGGTTTTTTGTGATTTTTAGACGATTTTTTCTCGAGTTGGACGAGTATGCAAAGGAGATAGAGGTTTCCCTAGAGGTTCTTCAAGGAATAGATGGACTACTTTTTTCAAAGCTAGACTTAATTGTTCTGTTCCTGGTATATAAAAAAAACTTGCAAAAATATTGATATATTTGGTTTGGTCAAATGGCAACTTCTTAAGTAACTTCTTTTCTGGCTCAACTCGAAACTTGTTCCATTAATCTAATCCTAAGTTTTCAAATTAATTTTATATAAATAGTAGGGTACTTAGGTAGGGTACTTGAGAAATATTTCATGAAATCCGTAGATTATGGTATTTTTTAACCAGCTTTTTTGGGATAATTTTTTACTTATAAATGTACTAACGACCATTTGAGATAAATTATTCTTTGAGGAATTTGTCATTTATCCAAAAGACCATGTTGAGTGTATAATTTTGAAGAGACAGTTTGAAAATAATAAAATTTTATTGTCTTTTTTTTTGCAGGAAATTTTCCATTTTCATTCGACGAGATACGTAAGTGGGCAAATAAAATGAATTATGGTGAAGAGAATGAAGCAATATTGATGATGACAATTTTTCTCCTGTGGGAAATGTCAATTATTTCCGTTTTCTGAGATTCAAACAAGAGAGCATGGTACTTTATTGTAAAGTGCTAGTAATACTTTGTGTAGTAAAATAGATTATGTAGGAGGTAGTTTTTGATTTAAAGAAATGAGAGACTTGGATAAATTATTTGCAAACAATGCAATAGATAGAATAAATACATTAATAGATTTTGTTTTATCTTTTCGCATCCGGATATTAGGGAATTTGTGAGATTATCTGGGAATTTTTGCCTGACGGAGAGAAATTGTTCACCAGCATTAGCTTTTGAGATCACTTCCTACTTGAATCATTTTTGTCGAAAAATTTTTTTTTACTAGAAAATATTTGATTTTATTTGTATTTGTAGAATCCATGTCATATGTTCTGCCTACTTCTCAATTGGGCTCAAATGTACTGTATGGAGTATTTACTACGGGGCCGAATTCGATAACTGGTAAGTACCTAAATATTTAAATTTTTTGTGGATTTACTTATAATTTGTATTTTTGTGATTATAGGCTCAGCTGTTTGTGCATTTAAAATGAGAGATATCCTCGATGTTTTCGATGGAAAATTTAAGGTAAATTATGAAAATTTCTTTATGTAGGGTACTGTATGAAATATGAAGGTTTTTATTTAAGCTCAAACTGACTTTTCAAATTTCAGGCTCAGCTTTCAAAGGATTCTCATTGGCTTGCGGTAGATGCTAATAAGGTGGGTTTTTTCGAGCTCTAATTATTTTTGGTTAATTACTATTTCAATTTTAAGAGGTTGTGTACAACTTGTCTAAAGATACTACTGTCAAAAAAGTTGGGCCAAACAAAAATGCTAACTTTCAATATTTGGAATTATATTTTAAAATTACTTGAACTTGAGAACTTGAATATTATTACCAATCAGCTTACATAACTATTATTTTCTGGATAGCTATACTTAATAGGCACAATTGTAGTTTTTAAACTTCAAGTTTCTGATAGTCTATGGGTACTTTACCTGTGCTGTGTTGAACATTTGACGATTTTTTATTTAATAAAAAGACAGAGAACTTTTCCGATAGTTTTTTATAATAGGTCCATATTTCAAATAAAAAAATTACGATCTAGTGGGTATAAAGTGTCAATTATTTCGCTCTATTTCTATTGTGTGTGTGTGCACTTAATTCAGCATTATTTTAAAAGAATTTTTACGAGTTCTTTGGTCTTAAAAAATGCTTTTAATAATTATTTATAGTGGTAGTAGAGGAACTAAAAAACAATGAATAATAAATTATTTTATACTTTACAACTTGTTTAAATAGGTGATAACAAACACAGGGGGATTTTATTTGACGAGGAAAGACTTTCATTTTAATTTGTTTTTACCGTAATAGTAATACTATACTTATCTATATCTACATTAGAATACTGTATAAGAATATGATACCTCCAAGTTGGTGTAATATTTAATGAAAATGAAGAAAGTTTGTTTTATCGAATTTCTTTAAAGTTTTGTCCCCTACACTTACTTTGATCCAGGCCAGGCCAGAGTATAAAAATCATTATACTACTTGGGTATTTGCATAAAATTTCCATTCGATTTGTTTAAAAGTTTGATGAAATACAAAAAAACCTGGATTAATATAAATGTACTCGTAAGAACTTTTTTTTTCGTAGGAAAATAATTGGAAATAAGGTTCAAATTTCAAATCGAATCAAACTTTGAAAAAGTAAAGATAATTGTATTACTTGTAAATATCAGATTCAAAATATCCTTACTTTGACTTTGATAGTGATAGTGGTATAATTATCTCTTATTTCAATTTAGAAATCATAGATTTCATAATGTAATCTAATTGGAAATTAAGATTGATAATAATTAGGTTTAATTAGACGTAAGATCTTTATTTTTGATTAATTTATTCCAAAAGCTGTCACTTTTAATTAAAAATTTCAAGATTCTGAAAGTTTGGGTTTTTCATTTTGATATGAAGTTTTTGACCATTTAGTTTTGGGGGTGATTTCTGCGAAATTGTCATGAAATTCGGTTTTTGAGCAGAATGTATGGTTTTAGTTTAAAGTTTTTAGTGTAGGTACGATGGTTTGTAATGTATGAGAATTTGACATCAGAAATGAATGGAAGAAAAGTCATAAAATAAATAAAAGGGGGAGAGAATTTCGGGTATTCTTAATTAAGCTCAAAAAGAAGTTTTCATATATCAAGTATGACAAGACCAAAAACTAGAAGTAGGTAGGTACTATACTATATGTATTCTGTAGTAATAGAAGAAATTAAGGAAAAGGGGAAGTATTAAATGCTTTTTGTAGAAATAATGGAATAATTGAGAAGGCTGTGACCATATATGAAGAAATTAATGGAATTAATTATAAAATACAAGACAAATTGACAATTAGCTCTTTTTACTACTATGTACATAAGACAAGGATTTAAGGTTGTTTTACTAAAATATTTTTTTTTTGAATTTTTAGATACCTGAGCCAAAACCTGGGATTTGTGTGAATGACTCTACTACACTACCAGATCAATATTATATGTTTATAACTGAAGGTAAATTTTTATACATTTTGGTCATCTAGAATTATAATTGTTTTTTTTTTGATTTCAGGTAATACTCTAATGGATGAAAGTGTTCAACCTATATTTGGGAAGCCGATTGTGACTCGAGCAATCCAATCTCAGAGATTTACAACCATTGCAATACACACGAATGCCACAACCCCTGATGGATCCTCGTATGATGTGCTTTTTCTTGGAACTGGTATGATTTATTTATAATTTTTAGAATATAACTTATCAAAGGAAATTATTCATTATTCGAGTATAATGAGAGTTTAATTGGTTTTTCAGAAGCTTTGATAGTGCTAATTACTATTATAATAGGTAGTATAGTATGCATTACTTCTATTAGGTGTTAGGCTTGAATGGTTTTTCTAAAAACCATTTTAGAAAACTCATTTTCGACCAAAAGTTTAACCCAAACTTTTTGGTTTTATTTTATTTTTGGGATTTATTATAGTGAATAGTGGGACAGTTAAAATATGATATAGGTACTTACCTACTTATTTCATATCATATGTGTATGTGAGTATCCAGAATCCAGAGCATGGTAATTTTTCACGAGGATTTTGTAATAAAATGTGATTTAGCAAAAGAGTGTGAATGAATTACTTTTATACTTTGAGAATTTGAAAAATGGTTTGTTGGTCATTTTATATTTGTTAGTTATTTGTACGGGCAGGGAAGCCTGGCTTTATTTTATAGGATTTATGTAAAAAATTTTGAACAAAGACTTTTATTATTGCGAAACTGAAATGAATTTGGACAATTTGCCCAAGTTTAAATTGTTCAAAAATTTCAAAATGTCTAATACTAATATCAGGTCTACCAGATTGCATTGTTATCTTTGGTTTAGTAATGATTAGAAATTATAACAAAATTTTAATTTAAGAAAAGTTTTAAATTTCATTTTTAAATACGAGTATACGAAAACTGTCAAAAGTTGAGGTTTTTTTGCAGAAATTGCGTAGGTACCTATCTTATATGATAGACTCAAAATTGAGCATTTTTTTCACTATAATATTTATTTCAAAGGTATAAAATAAATGGGGAAAGTAAAGTTAACTTTTTTTTAAAGTCCTCTATTTTTACTTTTACTAGGCTATGGGAGATTTATTGTTTTCAATTTTCAATAATATATTATTTCGTATGTAATAAGTAGGTAACATAAGACACTTACTATATGGTAGTATTGAGGCAAAGCAAGGTATGATATTCGATTCTTTTTGAACTTTTCCAGTTTTCTTATAGAAAAGGATCTTGAGTCTTAAGTTTTGAGTTTTTGGAGTTGGAAAAGGTGGAATATTTAATATATTAGTAAGGTTCAATGCTGTATTAAGTAGTAAAGAAAGTAAAAGTGAGTGAGATTAAATCGAGGTTATAAAAAGAAAGGTGGGCATTTTGGGGAATTTTTGGGCGATATTCTATTGACAAGTGTGTAATTCACCAGATTCCCTTTTTTTCCTTTTAAGAGATTGTTTTTTGAGTTGGATCAGAATCAGTTGGATTCGGTTTAAAGGTCAAAATTTAAAATGTCAATTATTCAAATTTTAATAATATGTAATGTCAAAATTTTATGCTAAGATTCTGTCATTATATGAAAATGTGAGACCAATTTTGTTTGAAAGATTCTCAAATTATCAAATTGATAGAAAGAGAATTTCTATCAATTTTTATTTCTATAAAATTAGATTAAGAATAAGATGATTTATTATAATTCAAAAATTTCAAAATGAGATTTTATCAGATAACGCCAGATTATAAGAAATTTTAAAAAATTTGATCATTTTAATTTAAAGATGCATCTTCTCTTCTTTCAATTAGTAACCCTATGCAAGGTACCTAAATTTTCTTGTTAAAGTACCCTACCTAAAAAATTAAGTAGGGTACTCAAAAATCAAAAATCTCATTGATTAGAAAAAATCTCGGAATATTTTAGGTTTTTGATTTTTTTGATTTTGTTCATTGATTTGTTCTGTACTCTTACAAATAGAGGTACGCATTACGATTCTTTTATTTTGTAGGTACTTTTACCTTTTACTATTTGAGGGGGGATTTATTTCACCTTTAGGTATTCTATGGTATACAGTCTACAGGCTAGGCAGTATTGAGCTATTTAAATATTTATAATCATTTTCTTTCTTTTTTTGTGTGTATACAGATGACGGGAAAATTATTACATCAGTGAATGTTGGTCGAGAGACGGTCAAAACGGTTTTGGTTCAAGAAATGCAAGTTTTTCAGACTCCAATCCGAGAAATGGTTTTCCTTGGTGGAAGTCCACCAAAATTACTGGTCGGCTCTGATCACAATTTGAAGATTTTGAATGTACGACAATGTCATACTGCAAGAATAAAGAGTTGCAGGTAAAATTATCTAGAAAAAAACCACTTATTCAATGAGATTTTTAGAGATGTAGGTAGTAGTTAACTCGTGTCAGATTTATTTTTACTGTTTTTTTTCTATTTTGAGATTACTTTCTTATCTTTACTTTCACTTTGGGAGAAAGTTATTTTAGGGGGAAAGCGAAGTGATCTCTGGTTCTACTGAGCTTTATTTTGCTTAGGGCTAAGTAAATGGAAATTAAATTGAGATTGGAGCTTTCACCTTTATAGTGATTAATGATTCAAGTATACAAAGCACATTTTGTAAATATCTATTACCTATGTACCTAGGAAGTAACTGATTTTTCTGATATAACTTGATAAGAAAAATGACCCAAATGTTTAGGATTTTTGTTAATTTTTATAAAAATTTTATAGTCTACTATTATATCATTATCATAGTCTACTTTATAAAGGAAAGATCGAAAGCTTTATAAATATTTTAAAATAGCTACTTACTACTTACTTTATACAGTTGACTGATGTCTATTAATTTCAACTAATTTAATTACTTTATTGAACTTTTTTAGCGACTGTGTGGCTCTACAATCCCCGTATTGTGCTTGGAACAAAAGGCAAAGTAAATGTGTAGCAATCCCACTTGATATCCCTATCAGTCGAAGAGATTATATTCAAAATGGTAAGATTTCTGCTGGAATATTTTGTTTAGAAAAACGTCTAAATTTTTTCCAATTTTTAGTTTTAACTGGAAATCATACAGATTGTCCCAAGTCAGCGAGTATAGCTGTAGCCAATCAGATACCGATAGAGCAGCATAAAAGTGTTTCAAAGTCAACTTCAGATCGAGATAATGGATTGAGTCAACAGAATATGAATGCTGGTGAAAATTCAAGGACCAATATAAATAAAGAGGTATGTATTATCTATACTTAATACTTCCAGTAGTAGTCAGTAGTAGTAAAGTAAGAAAGTTTTTGAAGAATTTATGGGGATATTTAGCTGAAACTCTTTGACTAATTAATTTATCATCTGAATTCTCATTAAGTAATAAAATTAAAGGAATGAATAATTACACATCACTGTGAGTATCTACTATTCTAGTACTATCTGTAGTAGATGAATATTTTCATTTTGTTGATTTTGAAGAGGTAGTTAATTGGCTGAGCTTTAGGGGGAATATGTAGTAGATGTTTGGATTTCATTAAATATTATCCTGCTGGATGAGAAATGCATTCTGAATATATAAATTATTTTGGAATCTGGAATTTCAGGTGGGATCGGGAGGAGAAGATCCAGTTGTAGTTACTTCACGAAGTCAGGACTCTTATACTGCTGAAACCCTCACTATTGCAGTTGGTGTTGGATGTGTTTTGGCTGTTTTACTTGGTGAGCAGTTTTACTACTGTTTTCTTTTCAAACTTGATTATTGTTAATTATTTATTAAGCATTTATTTTTACTTATTATTTATATATTTTTTGTTTAGGATTTTTGGCTGGCTGGGGATGTGCAAAAAGTAAATATCTATAAAATAACCCATACAGTTTTAATGATATTTTGGTAGAATTTTGTCTAAACAGGATTTTTTTCATTTATATAGGATGCCGGAAGGACCATGGTTTGTTATTTAATTAATTAAAATGTTGTAGTATTTTGCTAATTGTTTTTTATAAAGTAGATAATATCCCGTATCCAGGTACTATAATACGTTATTTATTTATTAGTCCATTTAACTGTACCTATAATTCTATCTTAATCTTATCTTATGGTATTCTATAATTCTATAATTCGATAAATCTTATCCAGATACCGACTATGAGTACTTTGAGCAGAGACACAATCTTAACGTCAATACGAGGCTCGTAAGCGAGGGCAAGGAGGAAGCCCACTATGCCGAAGTAAGCACTTATTAACTTAACTTAACTATCTTAACGATAAACTTAACGATAGATTACATCTATCTAAATCTAAAAATCTAAATCTTCTACTTTTTATTCTTTTTATTATTTAGCCGGTCTTGGACGGGAAAAATAATGTGAATAATATCGGTGGTGGACTCAATACTATGAATAATATGAATAACATGAATAATATGAATCAAGGACCTACTGAGCAGGAGACCATGGTTTGTTATTTAATTAATTAAAATTTTGTAGTTTTTTGCTAATTGTTTTTTATAAAGTTCCATTTTGCTCAACAACCTTACGGGAGAGATCTATACCGGTAATTTTACTATACTAGTACTACTATTAGTTTTACCTAAATCGATAAATCATCAATCATTTTGAGTTCTCTCTCGAGCTCTTTCTTGAGACCTGAAACCACTTTACAATTCATAATGATATTCATCGATTAGTTTCTTTTGACAAATTAACTACCTATGCAGTATAACAGTATGTCGTATAGCTTTATCTAAAAGATTTTAATGTTGAACTCGCAATTAAATTGAATCGAACATATGTACCTATATGTATAAACTCGCTATTAATTATGAATTAAAATCGAGTTTTATTCATTATTTATTCATTGGAAACTTAATAGGCTTAGAATATAGAAATCGAAAACCTGAAATCTTAATTCTTTTTTAAACATCATGTATTTATCGATTTTAGTATTATTAAAGCTTTCTGATCTAGTTCTCAGGAAGATTAATTTGATGATTTCTTGTGTATTCTTTTGCAGATTTGATGATAATTTAAATGGGAATCGAGGTAGATCGATTGAGCCTTTGCCATTTGGAGGACGTCAGCTAGGAGGTCCCCCTATGCATATGGACGGGTAAGGTTTAATTTTAACCTACTTTATTTTATAATAAGTATATATTTTTAAATTTTAAATTAATTTTTTATTAATATTTTGAATAGATATGGGACAGCTCATAGACTACAGCAGGCCAATAAGCCCTTGCCCCCTGTAGACGGCTACGGGACTGCTCGATCGAAAAAAGTTTACCTCTGATTCTAAGTGGCCCTTAAAATGATACACTTGTGTTACTATTCTTCTGAAAAAAAACGCATAAAAATATTTAAAAAAGTTGTAAATAGATAGACTATTTATGCATATACAGTAAAAAAGTGAAAAACTCGACTCAAGTTCCAGAAAGGAGAAAGTTCTGCTGAAAACGACATTAATACAATTATCTCAAGTCTCAAGAGATAATTAACCATCAGGATTCTTGGAGGAAAAAAAAGTCTTTTCTTCTCTCGTAAACTAATTATAATTGAAGATCTACTTCTACTCTTGAGGAGAATAATCAGAAAAAAACATATAAAATACAGATACAGAATGATGAAGATATATAGGTTAAATTACAATTGTATAGTATAGAAAGAAAATGCATTATTTTTTAAAAGACTGAAGTGTTAAATTCAGAAAAAAAACGACGACGATATCCAATGGAGAAAGTACTAATTAGTTTAATAGTAGAGTAGTTAGCTAGATATTAAAAGCCATTAATATTCATCCATAAAAGTGCAGTCTTGTCAAAACATATAGGTTAATTTGCACTGCAGAAGCCAATAATTTAAGATTTAAGAAAAAAAACAATACTCACTTATCCTTATTATTAGTATCTTATAAGTAGGTTAAAAAAATCAGGATGAAATGACGCAATTTTTCGAGACGACGAGTACGATATAAAGTCTCACTTTTTTTTGTTAATTAAAATTTGTAATTCAATCTTTTCTAGTCTTTAATTAAATTATAATTTTAAGTTAGCTGATTATGAGGGAAATGAAGCTCGCTACTCCTCGTGTATAACTCAATTAAGCTCGGACAGATATTTCAAGTTATTTATACATAATTGTATATACCTACCTACTTAATTTTACATGATTTTAGATTTATGCATTATACGGTGTTGTGTTCATTTTATACTTGGATTATATTTTATCCTTTTTAGAATTTCATAATATAGTAGGGTACCTAGTATAAGGTATGGTTTATGGTACTGATGTTTAAGTAGTAGGGTGCTGATTTAAGGCAAGCAAAATCGACCGTCAGACCAAAATTTAAATCCAGCTTTCTCCAGTTTTGTTTTAATTAAGTTCTTGAACTCATCTCTTCTGATTAATATCTTGAGGATAGGATTCGAAATTTCCAGAGTAAAGATTAGAAACTATGCTTTTTATTATACTGTACTCGCAGTAGTAGTGATTTACAAATTTTAAAGTAAAATCTCTGTATAATGTACCCTTAAATAGGTAAATCCTGCATTTGGAGAAATATTTTCTTGAGAAATCTTTCACTAAATAAGTACATATAGGATTTTGAAGTTTGAGGATACTTTATATAGAGATTTGACTGTATAATTCAGAAGTTAGAAAAAGCTAATATTGTGCTGGCTGTGATAAATAATAATAATGAAAAAAAAGGAAGTAGTTTGAACTTTTTAGGGGAGAGAGAAAGTATAAGAAATACCTACAAACAAAAAGCCTTTTGTATAAGTTTGAAAAATTAAAAAATTCTGGAAGAAAACAGGGGAAGGGGGGTTGGAAGATTTACTGGAATTGGAAATAATGTATGCAATACTGCATTCAAATCGATCTTTTTAAGAAAAAATTCATTTCCCCAAGGGGAATTACGATGCATTCTGTATATGAATTATATAATAAAAGGACATGAAATATTTCATTTTTCAGACTACTACTGCTGGAAAAGGCTTTTTGTTTGAGTTTTGAAATGGCTGTACTATTTCCTTTGCAATAACTACTTTTAAGCACGTTTTACTAAAATTTGAGCATTTAAATCACTATTTACTAAATAATTAGCTAATTATGTAATGTACACTACTAAAATGTAAAGCATTTACTTTGTTATTTTTAAGTTTTTAACGAAATTGTGTTCCAAATATTTTTATACTTTTGAAAGCAGCTTAAGTACTTGTGTAATAATAAGACTTTTTTTCGGTTTTTTGTTATTTTTTATGGTATTTAAACAAGCTAACTACCTACTTAAATTCTATTTTTGTTATACTGTTTTTATTTTATTTTATGACTAAATACTCGGATCTTTGTAAATTACAAAGATTATGGTTCTTGTTAAAGGTTTAAATCACAAAATCTCTTATGAATTATTTAGGATATTTTGTGGTAATTCTATTCTAAGGGTTCAAATGGAAATACCATACTTAAAATCATACTATTTCCGGTTTATTTTTAACCCTCTAATTAATCATGCATTTCTCTCGAATTTATAAGTTTTAGGGTTTTTAAAGTTTTTAATCAGAATCTGGTTTATACGTACTTTTTATATTTGGAAGTTAGTAATTCGGTGCCTATCTTGTAATGTAGGTATGTGTCTATTTGTTATTTCAACACTGAAAAACTTTGTATTTTCTTGTAGAAATGAGTTTTTCAGAGCTGAATTAGATAACTAGACATTTATCAGATTATTATGCAATTTATACTCTATGATTTTTGTCGTTGATAAACCTTAATTATACGTAAAATATGCAATTATAATACGAAATACTATCCATTTAGATAAGACGCTTTAGATTTTAGATTACTAAAATAATAATACCAAATACCAAAGGTTAACTTTTACTCAAATTTCAACTCTATGTTTAAAATGTTGTTTAAAAGTTTCAATGTTTTTTGTACAAATATATACTTTTAGTCCAAAGTGAACTTGATGTGTAAATATTAATTTAGTTAGGTACCTTACTTACTTAAGATAAGTATTAGATTGTGTGGTTGAAATGAGAAATGAGGGATAGAATTGAGATTTAATGTCCGCCATAGCTAGCTTCTTAAATAACTATTTTAAAACTATTGAACATTTTTATCTAAAAATATAAAATCTTGTCTTTATAAAATGTATTTATGTAAATTATGATGATACATACTAATTGTACTAGAGAAGATAAATTAGGTTTTTATACAAAAAAAATCCAAAGGAAATTTTAATATATAAGTGACCTATAAATATTCAAGGCTAGGTTTAGATTGTTGAAATTATGAATTCTCTTGTATTTATAAACCTACTTATGAATATTTGCCTAATCAAACTTATCCATAGAGTTAATGACGAGATATAATAAATTTTAGGTCATAAATGAAATTTTAGATCATGTAAATATTATAAAATAAGGAAAAATGTAATTGTATTATCTGTATTAGGTAATTTTAATGGTATATTTGTTGTAAAAAAAGATTGCTATAATTATCATTATAATATATATTTAAATGATACATGTGTGTAGGAGAAATCATTTGAAATGAGTCATATAAGGTATGATAGGATAAGATAAAGATAAATAAATAATTTAAGAAATTATATAAAAAGATTTTGGTCGTACGTACGATTTTGAGTTCATTTACTTTTTCGTAAGAATTAGCTTGAATTTACAAGAAATTTTGGTAAACCAGGCAGGCAGGCAGTTTGTTTTAAGACTGGGATTCATTCGATTTATTAATGACGCCTTTTTGAGTAATCGACAGGTAGAAATTGATTTACTAGATTTATGATCCACGAGCCATCACCAGGTGAATTTTTTGTAAAGTCTGGAAACACAAATAGATATAAAAATAGTTGTAGGTGAAAAGGTGTCATATTTGGATAAGATGTAAGATTTATAAGCATTACCTTTAAAAAATCTGTAGTTACAGATCATTGTGTTAAGTCTGGCTAACAAATTCAAAAAAAAGGTTCAAGTTATTGAAATAAATGGTTAGAAAATGAATTTTTTTAATGTAAAACCTTCTTCAGTTTGAGAAAATTCGTATATAGATTTCCCTTGTAGAGGTTCGCCTTTTTGCATTTTATCATGGTATCCACGAAAAGTATGTATTACAACCTATAAATGTAGAATGGGTAAATCTCAATATAAAATTTTTTCAAGAAATAGTCAATGAACTTGTCCAAAAAAGCTTTTACTTTTGAATTCTAAATTTACCATTATTTCGACATATCTTTTTTGCGGAGGTCTTGATTCAACTGAAAATATAAGCGAAGAAAATCTATTTAAAATCTTTTTTCTAAAAGGTAGGAAGTAGGAACACTAGTTTAGTAAAAAGGACTGATCCTAGTCAGGAAGGTATAATTTACTTGGTTGTTCCATTTCTTGCTCAGACTGCTCTGGGATGATTATACCAATTTGGTAAGGAAACGAAAAGATGATATCTTCAAGCGCAACTAAATAAATAAAAAACTATAACCGTGCCGTAATCTCATTCATAAAAAATAAACAAGTTGAATGTTTAATTTTACCAGGTAAAAGTCGTCTCTGAAATACTGAAAATTTTGACACATTGATCTTGATCTCCTCAATAGCTTCATTGGTCACAAGCCCTTTTAAATCATCAAATTGACCTTTGGATATTTTTTCAGACACTAACGATACCGCCTGTTAAGTTACAAAAAAATATTAATTTTACTTACATATTCTGTACTAGATTTTTTATAATTAGAGTAATTAGATTTTAAATTACATGTCTGGCCCCTTGCTCAAATTCTTTCAAATCAAATTCCTTATCTAAATATGGTTTTAACACCAGATGATTAAAAATCCTAAAAAATAGTATTCATTCATCTTAAAAAACATAATAAACTTAAACTAGTTTTATAAGAATTTAGAAATAGAATAAGAACTTATGATCTACAGTCAGTAAATATTTAATTCAGCTCTGAATTCTGAAAAACCAGATTTGACTCTAATTTTACATATGCTTTTAAACTTGTAAAATTGAACCAAAATCCAAAATAGGTGTTTCAAAGCAAAGCTGAAAATGAAATGAACTAAACTATTTATTTACAATTACAATTTAGTTAATTTAGTCTTGAAACTGAAACTGAGAATGAGAACCCAAAATTTTAGCCTGGCTTTCCCAGTTAATTAAGTGGCATGCATATTATGAGGCAAAATTTTGGTTTTTCTCAGCTGATCCTGAGCTGAATAATAAAGCATAAGGCATAAAAGGTAATTTTAATTTTTAATGAAACTTTACCAATTCTTGATGGTTAAAATGATACTCGGCCAAAATATGAAAGGAGCATTGACCATAAGGGGTGGTAGAATGACAGTTTCATGGAGATCCTGATGTTGACCAGGATGTTGACCCAGGCAACATGACGAATGGAACCCTCGTGAACTTGGGCCGCCCTTAATTGCAATTAAATTAATTGAGGATTTTAGGTTTAGATTTAGATGGTTATTGACAAGGATTGTAGAACTAGCTGCTCTCGTTGTTGAGAATAGATTTGAACACCTTTTGGTCACTAATAAAGTACTGCCCATTGGTCCACCAAGCCGTGGAACAATTGACATGATCCTCATGACCTTTTAATTACAATTAAATTCTTAATTTAAAGACAGAAAAAATTAAAAATTCAGTCTTTTTTTTTTATTATTTTTTTTTTATTATTGGTTTTAAATTTTGATCAAAATATTGTAAACACTTTAGAAGAGATTTTCCAAAATACCCCAAAAGTAAATTGCAAAAAATACACAAAGCAAAAGCAAAAATACAAAGTTTAACAGAAAGATATTGGCCTTTTTTTTTGGCCATATGTAATTTTTTTTACTTTTTGCTATATTTTTTCATAACTTTTCTCCAACAGAATTTAAGGGTTAATGCCGTTAATGAAGGTTTTAAAAACTCGATTTGAATGCCAAGATTCCACAAGGAAAAGGTAAAATTGAAAACCATTTGGTCAAATATTTTTTGAGTAAAATTATATGAATCTATCTATTTGATCAACTTTAAACCATTATATGATTATGATTTTTTATATGTTAGTTTAACCAGAGTAAACTAGCATTCGGTCAGCTATACGAGTTTCTCTTTTTGTTTAATTTAGTACGTAACATCCTAAATGTTTAATATTCCAATTTCAAGTAAATTATTCTACAAACTTTTTACACAATACTTTGACATGCATCATTAGTTTTTTTGTAAACCTTGATTTTATTCAATATTTACCTATATAAAATATTTCTATTTCTACATATATTATTAAAATTTGATGGGTCAGTCGTCAGTACCAATAAAATTGTTCAATTAAAGATAGGACCATTATAATGTACAAAAAATATTGTAAATGAACCAGTGCAGTGGTCAGATATATGAAACTCGGTTTGCTTCAATTCAAGTGCTTATTATTGAATTTTGAGGTCAAATTCGTCCTAAAAATGAAACAATCAAAGAAAAATTCTAAGTTTTGAAAATTACGTTTGGCCAAAAAAAAGTGTTAAAACCCTGCATAAGAATAATTGGAACCTGAGTTTGCAAAAAAGTAGAAGATTTTGCGCCGTCTACTTTTTATTCATAAAAATGGTGGACTCAAAAAATGATCAAAACAGTTTTTAATAAATCGTAATCACAGTCAGTGGTGCTGGAGTTATCTAATTTTAAGTCAATTAACTTTACACATCCTAGCCATCGTCATCCGGTGCTCATGGTCGTCAATTTCTGGTTCTGGTCACTTGGACAATATCCCCTGCTCGTGGATCTTCTGGTCACCAATGTCAATGTCAAGACTCAAGACACGTCGTAAATTGTAAATATAAACAAAACAACAATCAACATCAACACCACAAAAAGTCATTTTTTTGCTAATTACATTTAACTAATTGTTTTGAATGTCAAGTGCTCCAAATCAATCATTTTCATTCTAAATATTTGACAATTTTAGGCTTTTGACTTTTTATGATGTGATTTTTTTGCACATTTTTATCATTTTTTGGTGTTTTTATAATTGAAATTGGAATATTTAACAACAAAATTGATGATCTTTTGTTCAGAATTAAGATTTAGATTAGGATATTAGTGTTAGTGTCATAGTCTTTAGAATTGACCAAAAAGTTTGATGATTTTCGAACTATTAACTATTTTATGATCTAGAGTAGAATTTGAATTGAATGGTTTTTTTACATCTCTATAAAGTTAAAGAAAGAAATCAACAAAGATTGTAAACTGTTTAGTAGAAATCTTATCAGGCAGGATTAGCAGCTCTGATTGTCAACAATTTTGACTGGATTTGTAGAATTTGACATAGTCATCAACATCAAGATGGGGACTAACCCTAGAAAATTCAGGTAAATAAATATCTTTTACATTTAGATTGAGAATAAAGAACCTAAGATTTTAATCATTTTTTGTATTTTTATTTGCTTTAGCGAGAAGATAGCTCTTCATAAGCAGAGGCAGGATGAAGAGCAAGCTGCTTTTGAGAAAATTATGAGTGAAGTTCAAGCTGCAAAAGTAATGGTTTTTATTATTATTAGAAAATAGATATTTGAATGGTTTTTGATTTTGTGTTTTGATCTATAAAGGTGGTTCCAGCAGTTCCAACAATGCCTTCAATGCCAAATAATAAATCATCGTCACCCGCCGTTGTAATGCCTTCCCCACGTCCTGCTGGACCTCCTGTAGGACTTCATTTAAATCCAAATTCTCTGTCCAATTCTTTTCGCGGTGGAGGAAGTTTACCCAATGTTGCACAAATGGCACAAGATAAGGTAACAAATATTATTATTCACTTTTATACTTCATACAATTCAGCTCTGAAAACCCTAGATATATAATATAGGTAAGTATGCCTTAAATTTACAAGTAAAAATCTTGTAAAGGTATAGGTCAAAATAAGGGTTTCAGTTTCAGAGAAAATAAGAATAATGCATACCCTATACCTAGTACATACTACATATTATAGCATTTAACATCATTGAATTTTGAATCTACATATTCTAGACAATATTTGATTCAAGTTATTTAATTAGGCAAGGTATTATATAAAAGTAACAAATAATACTAATAGTTAGCATTAGCTTCATAATTTTATTAAGTAAATAACACGTGTATCTATTTAATTAATTAAATACCTACATTTTCAAACCTTGCTTTATATTCATATTCATAATCATTAATCATACATAATAAATAAAGTACCTACCTAATGTATGTAGGTATTAATATTATTATAATTCATCTATTCTTAATAGATAGGGTCTAGATTTAGAAATATAAGTTGTAGTTAAAACCACAATCAATTACCAATTGAATTAAGATAGGCATTCGAAAAAGTAAATACCTTTAACTACTTACCATTAGACAGTATTAGGTAAGTAAGTAGTGGTGTGGTATTAAGTATTTAAGTATAGGTAATAGTAAAGTAATCATAATCATGTTTTGAGATCTTTTTTTGTTAAATTTAAATAGTAATTTAATTTAGCGAGGGAAAATATTTGGATAATCTGTTCATTGAATAAGTACATATTTATTAACTCTTTATTTACTCATGTTGATTGGCAATTCATAAAAACAGGATCCACAGCACAGAGGATGTTAATGATTTACATTATAAAACAATCTAACCCATATTTTTACAATAAATATTAGAATTAGAGTATTATATTCGAGGAAAAAATAGCATTATAGAGTAGAAAGAATTATTCCATTTTTATGAATTAATCGATGAAGTGAAATTGGTCATAAAATAATAGATCCTGATCCTGCCTAGCTAGAGCTCGACTAGGACAATAGTTTTACTATTTGATTCATAAATATTTTATCATTTATTTACCTAATTAATAGTAACAAATGTTTAACAGATATTAATACTTATCCTTAATAGAGTAGAGTAAAGCTTTCAAAAGAAACAGAAAAATGAACAATAGAATTTGGTTTACTCTACATTTTACATTGGTTCTGTCTGCCTGATCTCGTTCCGACTGGAACAAGATACACATATTTTGTACTTTGCACTACAAATACCAATTAAAACCACGATAAATAATAAATACCCAATATTATTTCAAAAATTATCTGGCAAAATTTATATAGATATTATGTACCTCATTATTGTCTGTCAAAATCTTATGAAAATTAGGTAGGTACATTTTATTTTTAATCAAATAGTCTGGATCCTGGACTTTGTATCATTCTTTTTTACAACTTTCTACTATTTCTTGTTGAAACTAACGATTTCTAGAGTACCTTAGACACTCTAAAGCAGAAATAGATCTAAAGTGTAATTCATTCATTTCGGATAGAAACATTTTTGTAATAAAAATTTGATTAGATAAGATTTAACTCATTTTTTGATATACCCAATAAGAGTAGGTAGGTAATTTAATTAGATTTCAGTTTAAATTTTATTACAGAGAGTAGAGATGATTTAAAAATGAAATGAAAATTGAGATATGTATGATGATGATGATATGAGGAAGTTACACTCGACTCGACCATCTGACCACTTTTTTCCTATCCTCAAGGTCTTCAAGTTAGCCTTTCATACATACATACTTTAATACTTACAACTTACACACTTGCCACTTGCACTAGTCTAGGTACATCATATCATGAAATATTTAAAATATCATTATTTTACTCTGTAAAAAATACATAATTCAAGTTTGAGTTTGTTTGTAGTTTGTGCCGTTTTTGTATATTGTAGGATACTTAAGCTATGACTATGATACTCACCATAATTGCAATCTTTATCTTTAACGACGATATGTATAATACTAGTTTCAGTTTCACAGGTATATATTTAGGTATCCAGTATCTCTAATATTATCTTTATAACTATATCAATCCAATTTATTAGGGATTCCAAGATTCAGACGAGTTTTTTTCTTTAGGTACCTACCTATATATAAAATTCTAAATTAATCTGTGCATAGAATTCTATTGTACATACTTATTTTTCTTGGCTCATTAAAATGGACTCAAAGGCATACTCACACCTTTTTCTAAGAAATTGACGAACAAAAACAAAAATTACATCTACCTTAGGTATCCAGTAGTCAGTAGTACGTACCTAAAAAAGTATTTTGAGGTTTTGTATGGTATTATATGAAAAAATGACAACTGATAATAATAGAGTTTTACTTTTACATATTTTACATATAGTTAGTTCTTGGTTTATTTTACTTGTATTGTCAATTGTCAATAGCAAAATTGCCCTTTCTTGTTTAAGATTTTATACACGTAAGATTATGATTTTAGGATAAAAGGTAGGTAACCATAAAACGGATCTAGCTTTAAATGCTTGGTACATAATGAAATGAGTAATAATTCTATCTACCTACTTACTTATTCGCCAATTCGCACTTTAACTGCTATTATGAGAACCAAAAGATTATTGCTTTTTTAGATAGCAAATACAGAACAGAACTTTAGTAAGGTAAAGGTACCTATATACTTGTTTGTAGCATTATATGATAGGCATTTGTTTTGAAAAAATAAACAACCTGATATAGCGGATCTGATATTAAAAGTTTGATTTCTTCAAATTACTTTTATAATTATATGTAGTAGTATGTATTAGTATTTTAAAATACTTATAATTGCTTAGATTAGGTATATAGGTATATATAATAGGTATGTATGCATAATGATAATTATGATAAGAGAGTTAATCGTGGAAATTGCTACATTAAATTGTAAAAAATTACTTTTGTGCGTCAATGGTTCAATGCAATTTAAACTCTATTTTGCAAATACAATATAGGGTAGGTACTTAATAAGGATTAGTTATACATGTTTCAATATGAAATAAACTTAAAATGTTTAGTTATACTACCTACCCTATTATAAAGTAGGTATTAGTAACAGGATCTCAATCTCATTAAATTAAGATTTCTGATTGAATTTTTTATGCTGTTTTCAGGGTTCACACGTGTCAAGATCCCATGGACTTTATGGTCAATCTCTATCACCTCGATCATCACGAAACTCTATAGGACCAGTTCGAGTGAATGCAAATCGTCGAAACGAACACAGTCCTTATGCATCACCCCCGAATATGACTTCGATGATGATGACACAATCAATGGCAAATCATAGTAACCATGCTATGCAGCAAAATTTTCAATATGGAAATAATTCGTATCTGTCACCACCACCTGAAGGGAATTGGCGGAGAGCAAATTCGGATTCTGCTCTAAATTCTCTAATGATACCATTAACAGTTCCACATGGTGATTCGTCTGGTGAAGATTCATCTAATAATTCGAATGATATAAGAGATAATTATAATAGTTCTAATAATAAAAATCATGATGGTCAACTAAATAATCTCATTCAGATGCCTATAACTATTGTTGATCCGAATAATCCTAATAATCTCTTAGAAATTCCAACTTCTGTCTCAACTGGATCTTTACCCGATTTAACGCAATTTCAATTCCCGCCACCTTTACAACAACCAATTGATTTAGATGATTCACAACAAAATAATCAATCACCTTACTCAACCGTAAATGTTTAATTTTTTAACATACATTTTCTTGTACAATTGAATCTAATTTTCTAATTCCAAATTAAAGAATTAAGAATACCTAGCTAGACCATTTAAACTTGTTGGTAAAAAACATGATTTATTTTTTTCAGAGTCCATTAACCGGTTCCGGTTATTCCTCGCCTCATCCGCCTTCTCATCAACAACAACAACATCAACAGCCAAATTCTCCTCAACAACAACAACAGCAACAACAAAACCATCAAGTGCAAATTTCTCAAAATCAACAAATGTTAGATAATCCTTTACAAATGAATTCATTCCAAAACTTTTCGCCAAATGATAATGTAAGTTCCTTTATATGAAAAAAGTGTAATGTAATAATTCAAATGTCTTTTACTTTTACTTTATCTCAATTTCAATTCTTATTATTCTTGATATGATTTCTCTATTTTATTCTTGTTTTTAGTAATTTATTCTCGAATTATTCTTTGATTTTTGCTGCATGAGTTTTTTCTCTATAATTATTTTCTTTATATAGAATAATCTGACAGCCTATCGGAATCCTCAGAGACCTAGTCCTCAAAATTCGCCTTCTCCAGTAATTTTTTTTTTATTTTTTTATGTTTGAATTTTTTGATTTTTGCTTTTTTTAATATTGCTAATGTTTGTAAAGAAATGATGTTCAATCTACTATGTTATAAGTATCTAGTTATTTTTCAAGGTATCTAATTTATGAATTATCTTGTCCAATAAAGTTTCGAAGTGCAAGTCCATTACTCGATGGTGGTCTACAATTATCTGCTCCTTCAAGCCCAAATTCTCAACAAAATACAAATCAAAATCAAAATGATGAATCTTACTTTTTATCGCAACAAGCTCAGGTATAATATTATTGTAAAACTTTTAGAATCTCTTCGTCTTCGTGTTAATTATTTTATACCTAAAGTAAAATTATGCTAATTTTAAAAAAAAATTTTAGCAACAATTGCAACAACATTTTCAGAATTCTCTTTCGATGGTAAGTTTTTTTTATTATCAAAAAATCATTTTTGGGATTTATTTCTTTAAAATTGTTTTAAGTTTTATCTTAATCTTACAATTAACTTGTATTTTCGATTTTTTGTAATTTTTTTTTTGATTTTTTGTTAATATTTATTTAATTTTACAAAATCAGATGGAGACCCCAGAAAGAAATAATTGGCAGGTTAGGTTCATTTTTATTTTTTAATTTCACCATATTTCTATTCACTTTTATCTGTAATTAGTCGGGTTATTTAAAAATCACAATCCATATTTTAAATCTGATTTTGGACTTGGGCTAGAAATAAACGAATTTTTTTGATATTTTTAGGGAGGTGTAGCATCTAATTATAATTATTACAATCAATCACCGCAACAAATTCCAACGGGACAGACTCCTGCTAATAATCAATCATCACCACAAAATCCACAAACCCCACAAACTCCTTCATCGATACCGGATATTATATTTACAGGTAAAAATTCATATTTCCATATCTCGAATTTTGAAATCACACTTTTAATTAGAATTTTTTCAAAATACAGATTTCTCAGAAGTTCGAGGGAATGATCAAGGACTTCTTGTTGACGATTTTTTAAGAGAAGGTTTAGGTAAGTGTATAGGAATAAACTTAGAATTTGAGCTGTTTAAATTATAAAGATTTTAATTGATTTTGATTTATTTTTTAGGGTCGATAGATATGGATGGTTTCTCGATGCTACAAGATCCCGATTTAATTCCACTAGACCCACATGTAGAAGATTCATTTCGACTAGATCGACTTTGATTTGAGGTAGAGGGAAATGATACACAACAACAGCAACTCTCCCTCTGAATTTATTACTACTACTACATACTACAAAAATACAACAATTTATTGTTCAAATTTTTTCTCAACTACTCACATATTCAACTCTCTTTTCTCTGTAGACCCAAAGCCAAAACACTCCGAGAAATTAGTAAGGTCAAAAAACAAATTGTAAGTTTTTAAATCTTAGATTATAATAGATTTTAGCATTTATGGTTAGTTTAGGATTACGGTTTCACTATTTTGTAGAGTTACATATTTCAATTGAAATTATCTCCCTCAATAATATACTTGTCGTAGTAGACTAGGTATCTTGAAAACCAAAAATGAAAACGTCTTAAATATATTATTAGATCGACATTATCGATATTCCTATTTTAACTAAAAAAGATAATTATTTTTAGATATCTCAATACATTTTATTCCAATTTTAAACCCAGCTCAGTATCAGTCACGGATTGAAATGAAGAATTTTTATACTTATTATATTATACTACTACTATTTACTATTTACAAACAAAGCACTTATTATTCTACTACTATATATATTCTAAATTGTATATTCAAGACTTTACATTTTACTAAAAAAAATTAAGTAATTTATGATGCCAATAATGCTGCCTTTTTACGTAAAAGAGCCAAGGCGTTGTTTCTTAAAAAAATAATTTTTATGATATTATGTACTTCTTAAAATTAAAATACATTAATCAGGCTGCATGTTTTTTAACTTTTAAATTAAACCGTAGTCCTTTCAGAACTTTTTACATTATTATCCCTTTCTACTTTGTGTCAAAAAAAATAGGATTTTATTAAGTAACAAAGTGATGTTTTTCTAATAAGTATCCATTTATAGGTTATTTTTAAAGCTAAAAAATCCATAAAACCTTTCTTCCAATACTTTTTAAAGGGTAGATTATCGAAAAATACAAAAAATATGATCCCAATAAGCATAAAAACGAAATATTTTACTCTAGAGCAGAGTTGACATACCTAATATGGTAGAGAGTTCAAAAGTTCAAATTCATAAAAAGTAAATAGATTCAATAGATTAGACTTGTGTAATTGTAGGTAGTTAAGTAAAATCTACTAAAGTACTTTTCGATTAGATTCTTTAAAATAATTCTCTTGTAAATGTAAACTGTAATCTGTAAACTGTAAATAGGTGTATACAAAATAAACTAGAGATTTTAAATTAGTCACAATTTAAATACATCATAATAATGGTTAGAGAAATGTTAGGCTTAGGATTGATAAAAAGGATATTATAAAAATTACCTTCTATAAATATAGGATAGGATAGGTCGGAAATCCTTATGATTTTTTTAATAATCTCGTGTTCTTCAAGATGTTTAATTTTATCAAAAGATGCGTTCGAAGTTTGAGGTACAAGTACAAAAAAAGACAGCATCTTGAACATTCAGAATATATTTTATTTTTTAGACATTTACTTCGACATTTTAGATATCCTCATAAATAGACTCTAGAATTTTTGCAAACTTGACAAAATTATACTTTTTATAGTTTTTAAAGCAATTTTATGAAATGCTAAATAGACAAAGATGTATCGACAGAGGTGCTCATATTTAACTTTTTTATTGTCATCAAAACTATACATATTTAAGTAGGTTAGAACAAGTCTGGTCATTTTTAGCAGATAATATATAGCAGGATTTCTGATTTCAGAAAAAGATAATTTAATCTGAGAATATAATACAAAATATTTATAAAACTTGATACATACATAAACATAAAAAGAATATTTAGGTAGGAATCAGATTTTTGTACAACTTTTAATTACGACTTTTACGTAAACATAATAATGTAAGGTACATAATTATAATTATGCAAAATATGATATACTTTTTCCAAAGATTGTGTTTTATACAAATTTGTAGAATCTAAATATGCCCTTATATCTTATTGTTAGGTTTAAGTACCTACCTAGGTAAATATATTTGCTTTATTTTTTAAGATTATTTTCTTAGCCCCACATTTGACGTTATAAAAAAGCGCACAAGTCGTTATAATTATAAAGATGTTTAAAATAAGTTTAAATTACATAAGTAGTTTGAGGTTAAATCGAGAGATATTATTAAAAATAATTAGGTATAATATATTGTTGTAATTTAAGACAAAAAAAAATGCATTTATACATAAACGACGAAGAATATTTGGGTTATGAATTGTATTTGTTGATTAGAGTAGAGTGCATTTTTCAAATTCAGTTTAGGAGTCTCTGGAATTTGCAGTTAAGATAATGAATATTTTATTATGCAAAATTTTTCTTAATTTTTGAAATTATGACAATTTCTTAACCTCTTCTGGGTCATTTGTGCAAAAAATTCATATGATCCAATTTATAATCGTTTTATTAAATTTTTGTGTTTTCAAACTCCTATAGTGGTATTCTTATCTCTATTTCAATTCTATTTGATTTGATTATGCCAAATTCTAGGATTTCAAAATGAAATTTGGGATAGAAAAGCACAAAGTTTTATTTTTGATTTTGATATTTTTACTTTTTGTACTACTTTTGGTTGTAAAAGTTTTAAATCACATATTTTTTCTAGTAAATTCTAAATAGGTCATTTATCTAATTATTGTTAAAATACGAATTATTATTGTGAAGAATTTTAGGAATTTGTGAGTGCTATTATAAGTATGTATAAGGTATGAATGCTAAGTTTATAATCAACAAAATTTACAATGCTATTTTGTTGTGTTTTATATTTTAGAATAGAATAATTACAAGTTATTTACATTTAAAAATTTAAAATACTTTAATATACTACAATAGGTAATTGTAATTAAAGTACTTATAAAATATATAAAGTATAGGTTTATGTTAATGAGAGAAATGTAATTTGTTCCATTTGAAATTTGAATTGTTATTTCAAAAACCTATTATATTACTGTAAAATGTAATTTTGAAGTCTCTGAATCCTTTATACTATGAAAGCAATCAAATTTATCTATTATACTACTATTATACATTTAAAATATTATGTCATTTTATCAATTATTATTCAATTAATAATATTATCATACATATTTACAAAAAAAACTTATCTACAGAATATTCGACGGCGGCACTTGAAGTATTGGCACTTTTATGAATTGTCTAATTAGGCTTTTGTTAAACTGACTATGATTTTAGGTTTAGATTTGATTTATCCGGATTTTTTGTTCTTTTAGGTCAACTTTTGATTTCTTGATTTTATTTTCTGAGTTAGTTGATGATGCTGATGTTTTGTGAGGTGTAATTGCATAAAGTGATTCGAGTAGATTTCTCATAACTTGTTGTGGATTTGTAAATTTATTTGAAATGGGGATCATTAGTATGTCATGCTCGGTTCTGACCAGTTCCCGAAGGAATTTGTTGACTTTTTTCGAGACGTCGATCTCGTCTTCGTGTGTGTGAGGTAATTTGACCCACATGACTGACGAGAGGTCAATTGTCGAATTTGTGGGAAAAGACTCGTGTTGAACGATTGGTGGTAATTCTCGGCCATTTATGGACTTGTGGACGATCGTTTGGTCTGTTCGGATCACGTCACGTTCTTTACATAAAAATTTGATACAGATTTTCTAGTAAATTAGCATTTTAATCTTATATTTTGCAAAAATTACCTTCACCAAATTCCGGATTTATGTAGACCTTTAAAAAAATGTTTGGATTAGCAAGTTTGGAATTCCAAGTTTGGATTAATCCAATTCGTAAATTCATTTCTGAAGATTCAAATTTTGATCTCAATTCTTCGTATTATTACTTGGAAAATTGAGATCAAAATCGGTTTTGAATTGCGGATTTAAGACTTACACAAGCTCTGTAGGGTTCATGTGCGGCTAGGTCATCGTCACCCATATACAATTCTTCTAAAATTTGGAAAATTCAGTTTGATTATCTCGAAAATTTGATATATTTTTTAAAAATTACCTTCATTAAGGATGTCTTCAGCCGTCCGGGTTTTGCGACTTTTTTTATCTTTTGAAGCCAACTCCTCAACTTTCAAATCCGCTTGATCCTGAGTAATTTGGACTACATTTTTCGTATCTTGTTCGATAACTTTGTTCTCTTTTGTGTCTCGGTCTTTCAACACTACGATGGCATTTTGAAGGGCCTGCAAAATAAAATCCCGGAAATTAGAGTTCTACTAGATACTTCGATTGCCCAAAATCTTAAGCTTTTCTAATTTAATTTACCCCACGAAGTTCCTCCATTTCCTTCAAAAGCGTTTCTTCGCGACTAGTCAGGTCACTAAAAACCATCCTAAGTTCTTGACCTAACTTCGCAGACTCGGCTATCAAATTTTGAACGACAGTCGACTTTTCACGTGTTTGGTCAACTTGGTCCAAATTTTCTTGCTGGTCCAAACTTTTCTTGACTACTGTATTCCCATCACCATCCAAACCATTGCCAAAATTCATAAGACTATTTTCATAAATCACTTTCTTCACTTTTTCTACACCACTTCCTTGACTTTCAACACCTTCATAATGACCTGCCTCATTTACAATCGCTTTTGTTTCAACTTTTTCAACATGAGTTATGGATTCAGCACCTGTTCCATCACCATATTCCTAGAATAAAAATTTAAAAAAAAATTCAAAGATCTAAATTATTATATTAGGTATACGAAAAGCTGAATTTTTCCAATATTTGAAAATTGAAAATTATCGCCTAAAACATTCAATTCAGTTCTGAAAATTCGGTTTTTGATTTGAAAATCGCAAATATTTTGGTATAAAATTGAAGCCAAAATAAAGAGCACATACTGTATCTCTTCGAACTCGCGATTTCCCATCTTTTAATTGTAATTCAGGAGCATCGTCTGGAAAAAATACTTGAAATTCCTAGGAAAAATTAAATAATTATGTTTTTTCAAGATCTACTTCTATAGAATAGATAGGTTATACGAAACGCTGAATTTTTCTTTAAAATTTCCAAAAATTCGAAAATTATCATTCAATTCAGTTGTGAAAACCCAGATTTTGATCTGAATATCGCCAGTAAATAATGAATGAGTCAAATAAAAAGCACTTACTGTATCTCTTCGAAGTCGCGATTTATCATCTTCTAATGGCAATTTTTCAACAAGTCGATATCGAACTCGATTCACTTGAGCATTTCGATCATTCGACCTAAAATTTAAAAATCTAAAACTTTTTTCATAATTAATTTGTAAAATTCTAAAACCGTCTATATCTCCTACTTCTAATGAAATGTCTTCTACCCTCAATCGACTCAAAAACTGTCGAACATATTACACTCAAAATAATCAAAAAACACAAAAGGTTCATTTTTTGGCAAAAATATTTCAAAATTGTTCAGTTTCAGTCCAAAGAAAGTGGCCTTTTGAAGCTATCAGTTTTGTTTAGAAATATGACAAGTGTCAAAAAACTTTTTTGAAAAATTACAAGTTCTATGTATAATGTATACCTAAATTACCATAGCTTTTCTAATCTTTCTCTAAAAATGACCAATTTTGTCATGTCATGTCCAAGTACCCAAATATAGCTAGATTACCCCCTAAAATTGACATAATTTCGACCAAATTGCTATCTGAATTCTGAATCTGATCAATGGATTTTGTAAAATTTTATATCTTATTTATTAATTAGGCTACCAATACCTAATGTACCCTACCTACTACGGAATGTACCAAATTGGGCCATATTGACCAAAATTCTAAGAAAATTCTTATTCGAAAATGATTGTTTTTACAAAGTAAATTTTGTGTTTATTTCATTATTATAAGTATAATCTATACTATTTGCGACTTTTGGACATTTATAATTATTATAATTATATAGTTTAGCAATTAGAATTTTAAATTTATTTATAAGTATAGTAAAATTGAGTAATTTTTAAAAATGATTGAGAAGAACCCATAATAAAAATTAAAACAAATTAAGAATACGATTTTTACGACGTAACATTATAAAGAATTATTAGATTAACGATTTAAAAAGTATTGTTACAAAAAAAATATCGTTTTTTAACACTTCTTGAACTTAAACCTAAAACTTAATTTAAACGAACTTGACGAAACGATGGCTTGAGATCTTTAAAATTTATGCCATTTATACAATTTGGACGATCGATTTTAAAAACAAAAGTTTATACTTACATTTTTACGATAATTCTAAAAAAACGATATTTAGAAAAAGAGGCCCAGTAAAATAAATACTAACAAAACTATCTTTCAAAATTCTCAATTAAAAGTTAAAGGCTTACAAATTACATAAATTCAACTCAAGTGTATCAGTAAAAGTAGGTAGCTTATTTTTAAAAAGTATCCTTAACCTAATTTATATTTCAATCTTTATCATTTTTTTTTATAAAATTTTTTGATCACAAATAAATGTCAGCTTTTAAAATCAAAAAGCGACAACAACCTAATCCACATTTTCCTTTTGACCTTGACCTTCTGCCCTGAAAAATCACATTTGCTTTAATTTTACAAGCATTCGATTAGAAAATCAAAGCCGAAATCTGATTTTTCAGAGCTATAAATATAAATAACAGAATATAACAGAATTACACACCCCCAAGAATTAAAAAAAAATCAACACCTACCTATTTAGGATCTTTAAAACATAAAAAAGTACATTTAGGTTAAGAATCCTTCAATTTCAATTGTAGTAAACTGATTACAAAATTCTTAAACTTTGTTTTCGGCTCTAGGAGAAAATCCCAACAACCAAAATCCCAACTGACCAAAATCCCACCTAAACCAAAATGATTTTGGTTTAGGTGGGATTTTGGCAGTTAGGATTTTGGTTGTTGGGATTTTTTCCGCGACCCTTTGTTATCAGCCTACTTTACAAGGTTTTACATTTTGTGTTTCACTAGAAATTTTAATCTAAAGATCGATCATAAATTACATATTATTTTTATAGAAAGAAAAATATAAAGGACAATCATATTACACACTTATTATCGTTTAGGCATTTTACATTATTAATTATAAATTAATAAACTTCGATGTTTCGATCGAGCACATTTCCTAATCTGCTTTTTATATATAAAATTATTATACTGCACATAAAAAGATTATTTTTTTAAAAAAAGAGAAATTTTTGGTTTCAATTAGTTGTTTATAAAAAGAAAAGTTTTTTTTATATAAATGGACAGGTTTCTAGATTTAGGAGTACACATATTTTCGAGTAAGTAAAAATGAATTTTGATTCTTTAGTTGAATTACAATTACAATTAAAATATTATATAGGGATCGATGGCAGAAAGTAAAGTAATAGATTCCACGAGATTTACAAATAAAAAAAAGGACAGGACACGAGAGCTAATATAATAATTCGATATTATAAATAGCTTTAAAATTAAAAAAAATTTAACTTATAGTTGGGGGTATTTACCTATTTTAAGATTTTTTTATACGTTTAAGCTTAGCTTCATCACCTTCATTCTTTCCGTAACCTTTTTAATTATTACCTATTTAGATTTATTTAGTATCGATTAAGATTCGTCACCATTACCACTGTCATCATCGTAGTTTTCTTGCTGATCTTCATCATCATCGTCCTCTATATAAATTGAAAACAAAATTGAATAAAAATAGTCATACTTTTTAATTCGGGCAAGATAAGGAATAAAGGTAAATAAGAATAAGGGGTTAGATTTTGCAATCGTCATTTTTTTCACCATCATCATCACCATCTAGATAGTCGTCATCGTAGTAATCTAAGAAATGAATTTCATTAAAAATAATTTAAGACATTGCATTTTGCATAATTAGAAATAAGAAAGTGAGTTAGACATTCTCTTTACCTGTCAATTCTATTGAAAAAAAATGAAAAAATCGATTAGAATTAGTAAATATAGATTGTTCATTGAAATTCAGCACTAAAAAACTTAATTATGATCTTGATTTTACATGTACTAATAGTATAAGTTTGTAAAATTAAGTCTGTAATCGAGTTTTACAGCTGAATAAGTTCGATATTTAGTAATATACCATACCTAAATTCTCAACGGCTGGTTTTCTTTTAATAACATAATCTTCTATAGTTAATGGTACTGTCACTCTGATCAACATAATTAAAAAATTAACTTTCAAAAAAAAAGTAAAATTATGACAAAAATCTTACCCATCTTTTTCAGCCTCTGCTCTTGATTGTGCTACTTGCTTCCTAATTATATTTTCATATTCTTTATCTTTTCCTTTAGACTCTTTCCATTTCCTATACATTACTGAAGCATCAACATTAGCTGTAAAATACAAAAAATAGAAAAAAATTAACAATACTTTCATAGGTATTTTAATATTAATGTAGCTTTTGCTTAAACAAACCTGGTGACGAAGTGTTTGGTTCATTGAGTAGAGAAATTACTGAGAGAAGAATTGTTCTAACATTTTGAGTTGGATTCCAACGCTCGCTAAAAACAATAAAAAAAGATACTAATTAAAATGCACTTTTTATGATAATCATTATCAATAATTTTATATTGTGTAATTATACCAGGGCAATTCTCCTGATTGAGGATCATCAATGGGAGGATGTAATATCGAAATACAGAGATCTCCATTCTAAAAACAGAATATAATTAATTATTCTTTGCTATTTGAAGTTGAATTAGACTTTGACGGTGACATTCAGGTATAAATTTTTTCTCAAGAAAATACTTTGGTTTTTTTTTTTCATTTCTCATTTACTCTAATTTACTCTAATATACTAATCCTAATCTGTTTATTTTTAGATCAAAATAATGAATCCTCTAATAATTTAAAGGATTCATTAATTTAAAGAATCATCCAAGTTATTATGAAAGACAAACAAGCAAAAAATAGTACTAGTTTAACAGTCAACAGTATACACGTACAGGGATTATAACCGTAAAGTCTTATGCTTATGGACAAGTGCCAAAAAATGATCAGATCCTGTTGTACAAATAATGTACCTGTACTTATTGCCTATAGACCAAAATAACTTTTTCTTGAGAAAGATTATGTATTTAAGAGTAGCCTTGCTCTAGTATTGCGCAACTTTAAGTTCATTGGATCTGAATGTACCACTAACTTAAACTATAAAAGATAATAACAAATTGATTAAAATTTATTAAGTCGGAAAGTTCGAGATTAATTTAATTTTCTTGGTTGATGAAAGACAAAAAAAAGAATTTGGGCTAGTGAGAACAGTAGAGTATCAATGAACTTAGAGATATTTTTTAAATGAAATTCTTCAAAATTACTTGACTATGAATGAAACGAAGCGAGTACTTACCTCATACACATTTGGATGCCACACTTTTGTTTGAAATCTTACCTATATTATATTTAGAAAGGATATAAATATTTTTGACTTTTTGAGCAAAATAATTGAAAGTTGAAATGCAATGCAATGCAACTTACGGTTGGTGGACTATATGGGTAATCTGATGGAAATCTCACATGAGCCTGCATTTAAAATTAAGATAGGTAAGTATTAAGTATATATAACAACACAATTAGAGTAAGAATTATGATCATGTCATGTCATATCTGTAAAAATAAATCATAATAAAATGAAAGAGAAAAGTCAATTACCTTAAAATATCCGCCTTGATAAAGCGTTTCTAGAAATTAAAAAAAGTAATTTAAGATAAGAATTTAGATTAGATTAATATATTTATTATATTATGACAAATGTTAGTCATTAAATTCACCTGGTGGACCAAAAATAGCGACCTCCCAATCAAATAGATTATCCTCATTCAAAAGATGAACTCGAAATCCTAAAAATAAATTCTCAAATTAATTTCGACTCGACTCTAGACTACTATTTTGTCATCATAACATAAAATAAAATAGTTTAAAAAGATCATTAACCTTCAATTGGTTCTTCATTAATGCTTTTAAACTCTAAAGCTAAAGCTCTGACAGCTGACGATTGCTGATTTGAAGGACCACCTGATGACATTTTAAGTGCCGATGCCGACCTATTCCTACTTCTAATTCTTTCAGGATCCAGAATTACTGAACTAATGGATCTATTCTTGAAAATTCTTCAAGTTCACCAGAGTTGAAGTTTGAAACAAACTACAAATAAATTAAACTTTCAATATTTGATTCTGTGATTGAGGAACTGGAAGACAGTAGCAGGAGCAGATCGAAATTCCCTTTCGATCGAAAATCGAAATCTGCAAAACGACAAAAAATAATGATTAGAACTTGACCTTTAAAAATGAACATTACTATAGAATTAGAATCTAAAACAAACATAATACTTTGTGCTACTTTGTGCTACTTTAATCCTGTCGTTTGTCGGCTCCTTTAAGTCTATAGTCTATTTATCATCTCAATATAAAAGTAAATTAGCTAGGTGCATTTTAAATAGATTAAGAAATAGGTAACTATATAAGTCCAGTGATCTCTCAAACTTCTTATTAACTCGTGATTTTGTATTGATAAGTAAAAATATTACCTACTAAAAATGCCACTGAAATTAGGATATAAAATATAACTACACTGAACACTGGTTCTGGTTCTGGCTAGTATAAAAGTAGACAAAAGAAACTAATTAACTTTTTGTTTAGCTTCATTATTATTACATAGTCGTAAATTGTAAAAAATTAGTTAAAAATAAAAAAAGAAATCTACAGAATTATTCATTGAAATACAACTACGACTTTTGTTTTTTTAGAACAACAACAACACAGCACAGCACTCTGCTAACATAATAAATTAATAAAAAACAAATGAGAAATTCAAGTCAAAAAGTATTGATCCATTCTGAATTAACCTCAACAAAAACCTTGAAATATAGATTATACATACTTTGCTATATCTATATATACCATATGCCTATATACATAGTAAAGTTAAAATGCTGATTAGTTAGATAACTACAATTAAAATATCCTAAATAAACCTTACAAAAATTTAATTAATTTTTTTAACCTAAATGAATATAAATCGATCAGACTCGTATCGATTTCTCGATCCTTCTGATCTCACGCCCTACTTAAAAATTTATGAGATTTTGAGCAATTTTAGCCACAAAATATTAGTTAAATACAACAAAACTATTATAAATATAAACCTAACGTGAATCCATGGATAGACTATGATTATGATTATGATTAAGGTCAATAATTGGTAATGAATGGATTTATCAATTTCAAAATAAAAACACGGAAGTACGTGGTAACCTTTCACCCTCTGTTCTTTATCAAATCTAAAGTCCTTTACCTCTAAAACCATCGTCACCACTAGGACTAGTACAATATGACGATGACGATGGCCAAAATATCCCAAAATAGGTCAAATTGACCAAATTAAGACGGAGAATTAGTAAGAGACCTACTTTAAATTAGGTAAACTTTCTGGGTCCTTTGTTCCCTAAAAGTGCTTGAATTGAACTATAAAAGTGGCCAATTGTGTAGAAATTTTAGTGTAGACTTACCAGGGGTGTCCAGGTGACGATAGTGGCCAGATTTTGATGACGATGTGACAATAAGGTGTCCAAAGTTGACGATGAGAATTGAGAAATTGTTTGTAGTAGTTGAGGAGCTCAGCTGTGCTCTGCTTGTGAAATAATGATGGGGATATAAAAAAAACTTTCTTTCGTCTGCAAAAATATTATAGAGGGTATAGGAGCCTAAATTCTGACTCAAGATTTGGGGCACACTGAAATTAAACGTTCTTATTATTTTTGGAGATTTTTGGTTTTTTGGTAAATCGATAAGTAATTCAGCTCTGATAAACCAACTTAAACCAACTTTTGCCGAAATATCACATTATTACATTACAGACTTTAAGCAAGAGATCGAGATCTGGCTTTTCAGAGCTGATTTGAGTGAATAGACTATATGGGAGAGAGTGAAATTAAACTTTTTTTGCCAGATTTAAGATATTTTTGAATATTGAATTAGTAATTCAGCTCTGATAAACCTACTTTTGCCGCAATATGACATGATATAAATTAAGCTAGAGGACATGATCTGGCTTTTCAGAGCTGACTTGAGTGAATAGTTTATTGGGAGATAGTGAAATTTTTATTTTTATTTTTTAGAATATTTAAGATTTTTGTAATTATATTAGTATTCGGCTCTTATAAACCAACTATTGTCGCAATTCGCAATATGCTATGAGAATGAGATTACATACTTTAAGCAAGAGCTTTGTAGAGTTTAATTTAAGCAAGTTGTCAAGATCTGGCATTTTAGAGCTGATTTAAGTGAATAGACATGGATGGGAGACAGTGAAATAAACTTTTTTTGACTGATTTAAGATTTTTTTGGATATTGAATTAGTAGTTCAGCTCTAATAAACCTACTTTTGTCACAATATGACATTACATACATTAAGTAAGATGACAAGATCTGGCTTTTCAGAGCCGACTTACGTGAATATACCATAATAATATAACATATGGGAGACATTGAACTTGAAGGTTTTTTTATTTTTAAGAACATTTTTTAAGAAATTTTAAGAAACCAACTTTGTGTGACATTTACAGACTTTTTAGTTCATTTTTAGCCTATAATTATAATATAATATGTAAGTTACTTATATAGGTAACCAATAATCACTTTTTTTGGATATTATTCTTAACATTTTAGAGTAGAATACCTATTGTAAAACAATGACTTATTTTAGTTTTTAATAATAAATCGAATGATAGGTAAAGATAAAACTATTTTAAGTTAACTCTTAACTCTTAACTTTTGTTGATGCACACGGCCGTAATTAACAATTTAAACTCTAATTAACTTTTATGTTGTACTTGTACTTATGATCAGGATTGAATTTGTATCATTTTAGATCATAATTGTCAGATTTTCCGAGCCAGATTTCCTTCGAATTGTTGCAAATCCTTCAGCAGTAATCTAAATTATCATTATCAAAGTCGATTAGAAATTGATTCTTTTATAATAGGCATTTAGAAATTAACTCTAACCTGATTATTTCCCAAATCGAGATATTTCAAGTGAACCATATTCTCAAATGCAAAATGAGCACTGATATTTGAAATCTGTTGTTGGCTTTGTTTGATTGAATCTTTTATCACCAATTTTTCAAGATCTAAAATTTAAAAAATCATTTAGGTAAGGGATACTTGAAAGTTTTTATTAGCACTTTTTAGATGAGATATCGGTTTTCCAGAGATTTCATGAGGCTGGATTGACAAGCTTGAATTTTCAATCCTGTCTTGAATTGCCTGTTCAGTCA
>JAQIXA010000654.1:0-37396 GCA_034699045.1 Nanhermannia cf. coronata Gr-Ori-00579
CGAAAATGGGGGAATTTGTGATGTCTTGATTGCTTTGCTCGCACAATTAATAATCAACTTCTAGTGAGTTGATTAAAGCCTAGTAATATAAGTATTATAAGTAATATAAGTAATATAGAAAGCCGCCTTGGTCAAACACTGCAGACTGAAAAGGGACTTTCTATAGGGACTATAGTGTAAGCTATAGATGGGGAGCGAGAGTAGTATAGGCCTTTAAACGGTAATACTACCCTACTTGGCCCTGACTCGGAAACTCATGAGTTCGAGTGGACAAGTACTTATATTTCGGTACTTTTGATATCTTAGCTTGTTTAAAAATCTATTCTGATGATCTGGTCTATTATGATTAATATGAAACACCCTGTATATATAGGACAATCGATTTCAATCGTATAATTAAATCTACTTGCCTTTTTTAAAAATCTTCTTGCAAATTGGGCATATTTTCTTGGACCAATAATACTGGAATTTTGGTAGAGTGTGACTGAATTTATGAAATTCGATGATTTTTCTCGGGGTCTCAGATTTGAACTTTTTCTTGCAGTTTGGCACATGGCAAAAAATGTAATAATTTGAGTCTCCATGTGCTGAAAAAATATGCTTAGCTCTTGCTTGACTTGTAGCAAATATTTCTGTACATTTGTAACAAGTATAGATTTGTATCCCATGGTCTGCTTGACGATGTTCTAACAATGACCTTTGACATGAAAATTTGACCTTACATCGGCTGCAGACATGCTTAGATCTGAAAAAATAATATTATTATTATACAAATAATAGAATTATATAAGCCTTTGCTAAACAAAGTCTTGACCTTTTCCGGGGTTAAATTAAGTTTGTAACAAAGGCTTATAATTCTATTTTTACAAATTTAGCTCATAGGTCGCTTTGCTACCAAAGCGTATTTTTTCTTTGAAAAATGCAATTTTCGGGGTGAATGAATGATTTTTAGGTCAAAAAGTGGTGAAATTTGAATTCTCCATGGTCAAAAACCCCATAAATGGTCAAAAAATTGACAAAAAAATAAGAAAAAAATGGAAAAATAACAAAAATACAAAAAAAAATGGTAAAATGTAAAAAAAAAATATTGGCGGAACCGAGATTTTGAACACGGGACAATCCCACTTATTGCAACGCTCTATGAGTTGTGCTATTCGCGCAACTTTTTTTCTATTATCACGAAAGGGGTTGTGATAAAAAAGAGGACCTTTGCTTATTATAGTGATTATTACCATGCCTTTGAACTGAAACCTTTCAAAAAGCTTGTCAACTTTTGCAATTTCTATTTTTTTTAAACACATACTTGAAATGCACATCTGATTTTATTTTGGCCCATCATTTAAAGATCAAGTATATTGGCTTATTGGCAATATAAGAGGTTAGATTATATACCTAGAATAGATTATATATATTATTATAAAAAAATAAAGATCATTTTTACATAAGTCGAATTTGGAATGACAAAGTATTGAAATGTACTTATAATTTCAATTTTACATGTAAAAATGATACTTTTATTTATTTATATTATTTAATATTATCTATATAATCTAATCTAATGGTTGGATAGGAGGACTTATGACTAAAAACTTAGAAAATTTTATCGAGTTTAGAAAATGAGATTATTGCAGTTCTAGACCAAGTCAATGACGCTGATTCCGAATATCGCCTCTGTTTTACCCGGGATTTGACATTTAACCCCGAAATCGGTTTTTTTGGGAAAAAAACCGAATTTGAAATATGAATCATTTTAGGGGTTTTCAACCATGGAGATTCCAAAATTCACATCCGTTTGATCCCTAGGCCACTCCTTCATCCCGAAAATCGGTTTTTTGAGATAAAACCGAACTTTTTTAGCGTAAACTCACGAGTACATAAGGTCGCGAAGCGAACTCTGAACAAATCTTTTACTCTGCCCATTATGTACGGATCTAGATACCCACGATTGACCCGCACAGTTCCTGTGACTACATTGAGGGGTTATGATTGCAATAAGTTAGGTTAGGTTAGGTTTGTGGCGAAAAAACCGATTTTCGGGGTAAAATGTCAAATCCCGGGTAAAACAGAGTCGATATTCGGAATCCGCGTAGCTTAATTGGTCTAGAACTGCAATAATCTCATTTTCTAAACTCGAAAAATTTTTCTAAGTTTTTAGTCATAAGTCCTCCTATTTAACCTAATCTAATCTCATATAATATATATGGGTATATAAATTTAAAATGAACTTACTTTGTACTCTGACCTCCTGGTACATAATCCTCTCCTTCTATCTTAATATCAATCATTTCGGGGTCAAAATCATCAATTCTTGCCAAAACCACCATCGGTTCTATAAATATTTTTAAAAATTAGCAAAATAATTCAATTTTTCTTGACTTTTATAACGTATAAATTATAATGGTTAAAATGAAAAATAGAAAATTACTCGAATTTAAACATTCTTGAATTAGATCTACAGGTGAAACCATTATCTGCTCCATCACAACATGATCCAGATCTTCCATCTAAAAAGTGGCGAAAATAATGACAAAATACTATGTAAATTAAAAAGTAAAAATGTACAATTATAAAATAACCATAACCTAGAGCAGATGTTTTTTTATATGTCAAAATCAGAACTTAAATTGAATCTAAATTGACAGTGATAGTGAAAAAAAAATAATGACAAAATTATACCAATTAAAAAGTAAAAATATACAATTATGTATATATGTATAAAGTGATATATACTTTTTGTCAAAACCAGGTTTTTCAGAGCTGAAATTGACATTGAGAGTAGTTTAATATGTAAAATGTCAACTTACATTTGGGCTTAATTGTTGTTTTTGCAAATTGACATTGTAATTCGGATCAGGTAGTGGCAATGTTAATTTTAAACACTAATTCTTATTACCATAAGATAATAATATATATGGTATATGTGTTTAAGTTTTATTTTTTTGTTACTAGGATTTAATTAACTACTCTTTTGTTATTTTATTTTACTTTAGACTGTATATAAGGTAAATAATGATATAAAAAAACTTTTATTTTATATTTTATTTTGTAAAAAAAAATTTTTGTTACAGAATCGATCATTGTTTAGAAACTTGTAAATGTTTTGTAAAAAAAGGCGGAATTTCTTAGGAAAGTAAGGGGTAAATAAATAATAATTGATTTGATATTGACTGTATAGGCATGGGTTAGAGTTAAGAGGTACTTTGTCTCAATTTTATTATTGTTAATTTTATTTAGGTATAAAATAGTTATCTCAATCTTCAGTACGATGACATATAAATAGGCAATATTAATATGACCAGTATTTAGGTAAATGAAAAAATCTTAATATTTTTATTCAGGGAAGTTTTCTAAATTTCCCAAAAGAGAATTCTAAGATTAATATGTATTGTCCAAAACATAAAAAATGTGTAATTTCAAGCTATTGAAAACATCATCCAAATTGTTAATACATATTAGTACTATAATCATAAAAAGGTTCCATAATCTAATATATCGATAATAGTGTCATACGTATCAAATAACCAAAATTTAAATATAATATAATTCAAAAATTGGCAAACTTTTTTGGCCCATGTTAAATTTGGGGTACCCAAATTTGGTATACATATATAATATATCTATATTTAGCATGTTAATTCTATTTCGATATACATACTCAATTACCCATTTGAGTATCTATTATAGGATCATATACAAATATTCGTAAGTAGGTCAAAGTTAAAAAAAAATCCAGATAAATATTTGAAGTTTATCATTTATTATGATACAAAATGGGCCAAGGATAATATGAATATGATTACCCTATTATTAAATACTAAGGACTGTATTATACACACATAAATACAAATTATCATGATTACTAAAATTGTTAAATTAATCAAATTTAGTCAGAGCTGTCAGCTTTTTAAAATACTTAAAAAAAACTTTGTTTAGAGCTTGTTTACTGATACTAACAGACTAAAGGCTGCCAAGGGAACTGCAGATTCTGCCCTCCATGATGCTCGGGCACTTACTGTCAATGAAATACCACACTTTAGTAAGTTAAAATATAGGGTAGGGTACTACTACTTGCTCTATATAAGCATGTATCTATCATTAATAAATTATAGTTTTTTGTGATTTTATTTTGCATTGAATTATCAATGGTTTCTATATTTAATAGAGTAAATTTGGCTGAATTTTCCCCTATAATCAGGGTAAGGGTAAGTTTTTTTTAGGTTTTTAACCTAAATCGACTTTTTAAAACCTAAATTATGTTTTTGAGTTTTTTAGGGTTTTTAGGTTTTTAAACCTAAAACTGACTAAAATCGTCAAATCGTCAAATTTGATATAAAATTCAAACTTTTAATGCAAGAATGTATACAGCGAAAGGAAAAATTAAAACTCTTAAAAATTTTTAAAGTGAATTTAAATGGTTTATTTTCAGAATTTTTTTTACGTTTTAGTCACCTAAAATGTTAGTTTTTTTAGAACCTTTTAGGTACCTAAACTACTATTTTTAACAACCTAAAATCCCTTGCCATGCCTATAATTTTGAACTAACTTTAGCTATTTATTAAATTAACACAAAATTATTTTAAATCCTAACCTAACACTAAACATATTTAGGGTTAATTCATACAGATTTATAGAGTTCATATTACGTGAATTTAGTTGGTATATAGTTAAATTTAAATAATTTATATTGTTTGGATAGATGGCGATAATGTGGCAGCTCATATCGTAATCTTCACAGACAAGTGTATACAAAATATTTCATTTTTGGTATGTTTTAACATTCTAAAATATATTTTTCTCTTTTAATTTGAAATTATTTTATGAATTTTTAAGAAAAACTGAGATAAAAATCAAATTTATAATCAAATTATCTTTGAATTTTAAAATATTTTTAGCCAAATTTTTAACTTTTTTTGGTACCATACTTTGGTACTAAATAATACTTGTTATGCTAGCTAAATATTTGACATGAGGGTAATTACCAACACTTGCCAATACTTTTCATTTAATATTTGCAACTAATTTGAAATTTGGTAAACTGGACCATCAAATAAAATGACAAATTCAATTCAAAAAACGGTTTCAGCTAAAAACTGCTCCATCCTCATGGTCCTAAATTCGAAAAATGGAATCAAAAAGGTTGCTTTAAAAAAAAATATTTAATCTCCAAAAATTATTAAACTGTTGCATTGATTTTTTAAGGCTTTTAAACATGCGATAACCATTATTATTACGCTAAGAAATACTACACAGGTTTCAGCCATAAAATCAAGTATGTCTTAGCATTTTTTAAACTTTCTTTACATATCAGTATGTATTAAGATACAAATCAATCGATAGAATTGTATCTATTATTTATTATTATTAGGTACATATTTTAAATTATTGATTATGTAGCTAAAATTTCGATATGGCTGCAATTACTAATTCAGCTAATAAAAAAATACTAATTTGTGGTTTTTTAAATCTTTTTTAGTGAGATACTTGGGGGCAATTAACTTATATCGGGAGACAAAACAAAATTTTCATATAATATAATTAATTATAGATTTTTTTATTTGGTTTATCATGTAAATATAAATATATATGTGTATGTACACTGATTAATTCTATCGACAAAAAATAACATAATAAATATATTCCTAAAGGTATTTTTTTTATCAGAAATTTCCTTATGATAATAATGATTGTCTGAAAAATTGATTTAAAAATATTCATAGATTTTTCTTTACTCATTTAAATTTGAAGGACAAATAACTTGATGAAATTCAAAATATATAAATATATTAGTCTTTATTATAGAGGCTTGGGTATATAGCGTTGAAATTTTTAACTTTCTCTAAGGATAAGTTCAACTTCAACCAAGAAACTATAATAATTGTATTTGAAAAAAGAGCAATTAAAAGTATAAACAAAAAATTTTAAAAAAATGAAATCATTCATTGGAATCTCAATTTTATTTCTCGTTTTTTCGTTTTTTTTGAATGTTCCAGTTATCGTTGGTTGGTGCCAATAAATTATTCATTTTCATAAAATTTTATGAAATTTTTTTGAAAATTTATAGCTCATGTTGGTGCTGGAGGCGTATGCCCTTGCTAAAATTAGTTTAATATAATTATTATTATTTCAAGTTTTCTTAAATTAAGGCAATGAAACCTGAAGGACCTTGCGATTATGAAAAAAGGAAAAATTCTCCACCTAAAGGGTATTTTTAACTATGTAACAATAAGTATTATTTTTTATTAAATGCTTTTTTCCAAATTAAACTTTAAAAAATTCTTTCAGGGCAATTGGTGGTTGTAAGAAACTATAAAATAATTAAACAAATTATATTTTTATAAAAAGCCTCACTGTCTATGTACTTCTTAATGTTTAATTTTTCTATAGGCCCACCACAGTGTGATGCTGATGGTTTCTATACACCTCTTCAAATCTGTGGCTCAACCGGCTATACCTGGTGTGTTGATAAAAATGGAAAAAAACTTGGGGAAGATCGCCCACCGGGAGGCAATCAAAAACTTAGTTGTGAAAAAACACAATAAATTTTATGCTAAAATCCCACTTAATAAATTAATTCTGCGAGCGAAGCGAGCACTTACTATCCAACTTTGCTTGCACTTTGTCCGTCTGTCTGTCTGTCTCCATCTGTCTGTCATTTGTCCAGAGGATAACTCGAGAACTACAGGACAGATCTTAATGAAACTTGACATGAAGAACCCCCATAGGATCTCGGTGTGTCATTTTAACAAAAATTTCAGAAAGCCTATTGAGGTTCAGGAGACCCTTCAAGGGTTCCCCATGTTAATCCAATGGGAAAATCGAAAATGATTTTAGTGGCTTTAGCCAATTAAAATATTAGATCTCTTTTTGTCAATGAAATTACATCTATTCGATTAGTTATTAAAAAATTAAGAATGTATAATTAATTTAAGAATATAAATGAATATAAATGCTAAAAGCAATAATTATATTTTAATATTTATTATTTTATTAATAGCAAATTAAAATGTTTGACAAATTACAAAATTTAAAATCAAATTCAAAATAGATATTTAATTTTATTGAATTTCTTATCCTGTTGAAACTGCGGCTCCTTGGTATGGATCGTAGATCATATTATTACATGTGCAAACAATTCCAGATTTGAAGACACCCCACACACCCCACACTTGGGCCTGAACATTTCCTTGGGTCAAGAATATCTGCTGGAGTCGCGGTTCGATTATGACAATAAGGCTGGTCATCGCACCATATTGTAGCTGGAACTTTAAAAAAATAAATTTTATAAATTTTTATTTCAATTATTAGTATTTTATAATCATTCTAATAAATCGTTTATATAATACGAGTACCCTACCTACGAGGTTAACCTTATAAGAAATTAAATAAGGTCATTTAACATTTTTTATAAATTTCAAAATATTGAATTTGGCGCTTATCAAAGGTAATTTCCAATGCTAAAATATATAGGTTTTTATAATGCATATTTTAATTGAGTTTTTTTTACAAATTCTGCAGGTAATTACCTGCGGAATTAATGCATGAGCAACTGGGTTCCATAGCCGTTAGGCACCCAAATGAGTTGGCAGTGCATTGGGTTAGGTCCAAAATGTCAGAGGGGGCAGCGTTAGCTGCATGGCAATATGGTTCCACATCACACATTAGTGTACGTTTACGCTATTAATTTGGGACCAGCAGGGTTAAAGGCTTTAGAGATAATTACCAATGTTTTCTCAAAAAGTGTGTTTTACATGTTAAAAATGACACCAAAGATCGGTGTTTCGAAGGATTTTCGCAAATTACCCCAGAATATGTTTAAAGTGTCTATTAGAAGCTATTTGGTGCAAAAAAAAGAAATTTATTTTTTCGGCTAACTTTTTCGGCTAACTTCACACTGGTAATATTTTTAGGTTAATGCATTACATGATTAAAATTTCAAAATAATAACCTTAGCCTACCTTAAGGCTATGATAAGACGTAACATTTATTAATAGGGTAGTAGTAGTAAGTAGGTACTCTAACTAATGTACCTAAGGCTTTTAAGAGCTCAAAAATAACACTAATTCTTAATATAAGAACTAATACATTTAATAAAAATCAATCAATAATGTTTCTAAATAGGGTACTATAATATAATTTTTTGTATTTCTTTTGATACTACTACCTTAACTTAGTTTTAGAACTTTTTGTGGAAATTTTTCTCAACTTGTTTGAAAGCTTTTAATCGATACTCGATTATACCAAAATTTATGATATTCTTAAAAAAATTTGAAAAATATTTCGAGAAAGTACTAAAATTTTATTATAGAAATCTATTTCAAGTAGAATTTCTAGTTCCAAATTTTACTCTACATTATCCTTTTTTAGTTAGATTCAAATAGGTAAAAGATGTTTTATTTTTGTAATTATTTTGCAAAATTTTACAAATCAAACTATGTATAGCTTTCGGAAGTTATAATAAGAAATAATCTTGTTTCTTGAGCATTTCTTGAGCAAATTATCATCATTTTTAAACATAGATATTTGACTAACAATTTTTAACCAGTTTGATTCGTAATACGTAGGGTACCTAAATATTATTGTAAAAAATCTTGTTTTGTATCGATTTTTTTAAGTATCCTTACCTTTTTTTAAGGTAAGTTTATTTAGGTAAAATGATACTTGATCAAATTAATACCCTTATTATTTGACCAGACACGGTAAAAATAAATAAAAATATTGCCCTATATAGAAAGTAAGTGTAATAATGCTTATCGTTAGTTTAAGATTTACAAACAAGTAGGTAGTCCAAGTCAAAAGTATTAAACTTTGAAAAATTTCTTGACTTGGGGAAAAAATACCCGGCTGTTTCTCTCAATTCGGATTTAGTTTGCATCGGGACACCGACCGAGTCAGTTGGCCATATTATCTAAGGGGAGAAAGCATCGGTTTCGGTGTTCACATTTATCAAACTTTGAGAATCCAATATCATTTAATATCATTTATCTTATATGCCCTACTATCAGTTCAGTAAGTACTACTAGATAGGGTACTTACTATTGATATAAATGGTTGATAAACAAACCAAATAAACTTGATAGAAAGTGACTCAATTACATTATAGAATTTACTTGGGATTTATCTTCAGTACCAGTACCTTATCTTTTACATTTAGAAAAACCTACTTAATTGTGTCCATTTCCTCGAATTTGACCAACTACTGATAGATACTATAGTAAAATCTCCCCTTGAGGCGATAATAAAACCGAGTACCGAGTAGTGCAAAAAAAATCAAATCCTCAAGATTTTAGTTGAAAAAATCTGCTGGACTTGGTGTAAAGAAATGAAAAAAAAGGGCTCAATTGAAATTGAACAAATTGAATCCAAATCCGATTTTAAGTACAGGATGACCATTTGTACTAGTACCGATAGTACTAGTAGTGTATAGAAGTAGAAGCTTATTCTCAAGGTTTTACACACTCGAAATATAGGATTTTAAATTGATTGTCCAGAAAAAAAAGTCTATTCAAAGTGCTACTACTAGAGTTTTCTTTAAATTTTGTCAATATACTTACACTACACCACGGTATAGACATATTAGTTTTCTTTATTAAATTTATATTTCGAGCTTTCTCCTACTACTTAAGTACTTGAGTGATGTTCAAATTAACGTGATATTACTATATTGGGATGCTACAGTACTTTAATAATTTGAAAAAATTTGAAAATTCAACATTGGTCATTCATGTATAATTCAATCTGAAGAGAACTTTTTACAAAATTTTGATGCAAATCTTATCCTTAGTGGTAGGAAAAATTGGATTTGAGAAGACAGACAATGGAAGTCAAGTATCTTTGTGTAATTTGAGAGTATTTTGATGCCATCCCTAGCTTGAAAGACCAAAAATCAAAAATAATTTGTAAATTCAAGTTCATTTAACCATAAGTACCTACATACTACTTATAATATTAGTTTTCTAAAGGTTTAATTACATTATATTGTCCATTGTTTGTTTGATTGACTAAAAAAATCTAATTAATTAAAGTGACAATTTTCGTGACATTATCAATTCCGATTCTCATTATTATTTGGAATCTACGAGTACTATCCAATCCAAATGCAGTAAATATCGATAGGAGTTTAGAACAAGACATTGGGTAGAACATTGAACAGTGGGACATTTTAAATTAAATTAAATATTAGCACGATCACGATTCGGTAAGTAAATAACTATAATTAAAAATACTATAATGTTATTGTAGACCCTTATAGAGCTTTTTTATCACACATACTACAGTAAGGTATAATAAATAAACTACAAGTTTAGTATATATCCTCATTATTTACTGCTTTTTCTATGCATAATGTAATACTTTATAGAAAGTACATACTTAATAGAAAGGATATGGTCACAAATGGCATTCTCCTTTTTAGAAAAGTTCTTGCAAAATACACTGCATAAAGAATAGCTATAAGCAAAATGTTCATTTCCAAAATTTTCCAAAATTGGACAATTTGAATTTTTTACAATTTTGAACATAGTTGTGCTTATAAAATGGGCTAAATTCTGCCAAACTAGATAAACAGTTAAGTTCCAAAGCTTAATTCCAGTATATATAGGCTACTAGCTAAAATGTTATGAAACTAATTACCTAAAATTTGGGAAATTTTTGAAAATTTTGTACATAATTTTGTGAAAAAGAAATTTTTTAATCCTTCATAAATATAATATTTGAAAATATATTGGATTGAAATGTACCTTATGGCCTTTCCTTTCAAATAAAATATCACAAATATAGAAAAAAAGTAAAGCATATTATTAAATATTTCAAAGGCGTGGCATTGTTAATGGAATTTGACTAATGAATTATTTATCCAGTATCCTTACATCTACTATATGTACTGTACTAGTACTGTATATGTTTGGGTGAAATAAAATAATGATATCACTCAAAGGTATAAAATATGTGATAAATGATGAATTAATAAATTGAATTGAGGTTATACAACAAGTACAAAGTACAATACAATCCTCATATATTCAGAATTCAAAACACGAAGTGCCAAGCGAATATTTAAAACCTGCTCGCTCATTTAAATAATGTCTAGTATTCTGTATTTGAGTTTTATAACTCGAAAAAAAATCATTCATATAAAAAGGACACATAAAGCACAAAATTTACCTGTGAACCATGAGCTACATTTTATTTTATTTTGCATTTTTTATAAGTCTAGTCCTCGATATATGTAATAGAACCTACATATTTATGTACAGTAGCTAAAGGGATATTTTGTTGTACAGTATATAGTACCTTCTAGTATTTTATTTAAAGTTTTAAAGCTACTTTTTACCCTTTAACTGTCTGCCAAGTCGAGTCTTGTCTGATCTTTTTAAATTGCACAAATTCATCATTATTTTAAAATATATTTCATATCCAGAGTATTTGAATACATTTCAAAAACATTCATTGAGAGATGTTATTGTAAATTTTCAAATTTACGGTAGAATAGAATACCTGACATTTTGTCAAATTAGAAAATGAATAAACTTATAGAATTTTAAGTAATTTGCTATTTTCCAAAGTAGAAAAATTCGGATCCAATTGATTACTATAAAACCCTAAATTTTTTTTTAAATATTAGGTTTGAATCGTTAAAATTTATTTTTTAACTGATTTATAAGCATTTTATTGCTCTAACCTCTTAAGTTTAATAGACCCTAACATTTCAAAGATTGAGATTTCCGGCTACTTTTTTCAAATTACTCTTTTAGTCATGCAGATTTTTTTTGAGTACCCTACCCATGTAAGTAGAGCTATTGTATGACAATTTTTATAAGGTACTTGAGCAATTTGTTTTTTGTCAAAATTTTTATGTAAAATTTGCTAGTTCTCAATACATAAGTAAGTATATGCTCTACATACTCTCAAATATTTTGAGAATTTATTTCCGAATGAAAAAGAAAGGAAGGGAAACTGTAGGGTACTAGTCGTATATTTTATGTTTTTGGAATTTATGAACATGCACAAATTTAGCTTATTACCTTTATCTTATAACTACATACTCATACATCTACTACTAGTCAGTACATATTTTGTTTTTGTATATTGCAAAATTTACCGAAGAAATAAGTATCGTTTGAAATGCATTACATAATAAATACTCGTAGGTACACATACTCATAATCCATAAAATATTATAGTATGACCTAGTATAGCAACTTGCAATACAGTTTACAGTACTACCAATAAGAATAAGGATAATATGGTTTTAAAACTACACAGCCATACCTTTGAAGTAATGTTTCACAAAATTCGATTTAAAATTCCGAAAGTATTTAAAATATAATGGGTATTAAATGCATACTGGAGGACAATATTGTGAAAACAACCATAGAAATTATGAGACAAGCATGAGAAGAGGGGTCTAATAGTCATTTTAAGCTTTAAACTTTAGTAAATTAATTCATTGGATCAAACTTAAAAATTCAGATACAGATACAAAGTATCTGGGTCAAAATGTTCAAAAAATTCTTGACCAATTAGACTTTAGAGATAGGTTCTACACTATAAGAAGGAAGATAGTTTGGAAAAGTTTTTGAAATTTGAAAAGCTACAAAGTATATTCCATATGAACATGTTGTCATTTTGATCTAAAATTTCCTTGAGAATATTTTGTGTATCACTAGATATAATACAGGTATAAAATGTCATGTCAGGATAAAAACAGTTTATTTTAAAACAGGGTTTCGAAACTTCAGAATCCAAAATTTGAATTCAAACTATCGGTATACCTCTATTGATATGGCTATAAAAAAGTGTAAGAATAAATATAGGTCCCTTTTATAACAATATTTAGACATGCATAGGGATTTGAGGTAGACTTGGTTATTTATTATGTCTATGACCAATGGTAGATAAGCTCACAGTTTCTCAGACATAAAAGATTTATTCCCAATATTTCAGTCTTTTACAGTAGAAATTTGTAATAGCCCTCAAGAGCATAATAGTACCTACATCATAATATAATACATAAATAATAGGTAAATATAACCAAGTTTTTGCAATAATTTCGGCAAGGATATACGACCGGAAATACTCAAATGAATTCTACTACAAAATCCATAAACAGTAGTTCATAAAACTTGATTTGAATTTGATAGAAAAAACAAAAAGGGAATTAAAAGACATAGAAATGGCACTTTAGAGGGTAATTACCCCAAATTAGAATAATTAAACTGACTTGTTTTATATCATAAATTATTTTTTCCAACTGTCTGATCAAATCTACCAAAAGACAAGATTGTACAAAAAAGTCATTTTTCTATTTACTGATTAAAAGGTTAAAAAGTTAAAAAGTTTGAAAACTTTTGATAAAACTTTTACTTTTTTTCTTTCTTTCCGCTTTCCCCCTCAACTTTCTCCGATTCGATTGTGAATCTCAAAGTTTGCAATTTTTTTCTTTGTAGGTAAATGTTATTTTGTTAGTTCTTTATTTTTTGGTGGTGAATGAACAGGTGGGTTAGACTGCCGGTTTTTGGACTTCAAATACTACTAGTTTTATACTTGTTTACAGTAACCATTTATAATTTTCGAAAATGACATTTGAGCTAAGGCCAAGGGTTAAAAGGAATTTTGAAAACTTGAGGTTAAGTACGAGTACTACACCTCGGTTTCAAAAGAAGTTTAACCATCTGTTCTATTTGACAGATAAGAGGTGAAATTTACAAATTTGCTCATGTGTCGTGTGACTATTCGGTATAGATTGGACCAGGATTTTAGGATATAAGACCAAAAATTTTCAGAATTTGAAAACTTAGGGACTGGAAATTATTTTCAAAATTCATAAAAATTTGAATATAAAAAGGTATTTGTGGTAAAAAGATATCTTCGAGTTAGAATGGGCTTTCTGGCCTTAATATTAGGCTTACCATGGGAAAGGCCTGAAAGCCTAATAGACCCTTTTAAGGCACTTCTAGATTTGTGTTTTGTCAATAATTTTATCAATTTAAGAAGTCTGATTGGACCTTTTAGAGCTTGAAATCCGATCTAAATACTTGAGTCAAAAAATGAGGTTACTTTTTTTGTACCATATTTTTCGCAAAAGAATGAGCCAATAAATCAACTTATGGCCCATGGCCCTTGGTATCTTTCACAGCACTATGTACGTACTATATGAACTATGTAGCCCAACCAGGCGGGATAATAATAACTTTAGTTCGAAAAAACCCAACCCTTGGATCAAAACTAAATCCTTATCAAAAAACACGCATTTCATTCCAATATCATTCTAATAGTTTCAATACTACTAGTAGTAGTCAGTAGTACAGTGAATACTACAGACTACTCATGACATGATCTTGAGTGCATATGCTCGTACATGCAAGAATTTCAGTTTAAAAAAGTATCAAACTAGAATGCAATTTTCAAGTTTACACCCGAAATACAAATAGATACTATAAGATCGAAATAAAATTCTTCTAGTTCAAAACTTATAGTAAAATATACTACTTGAATATGTTGGGAAACAGTTTGTAAAATAGGTTTAAGTATTAGTATTTTATATTTTCAAAGTAGGTAATAAATCAATTTTTTAATCGAGCTATTTATAATTTAAGTGTGCTAAACAAGTTAAATACCCTTAGTTGAATACCCTTAATCTTTTGAAAAAAGCTGACTCATAAATTTGTCGCAAAATTCTTATAAACTTAAAAGTCATTTTGAATTTTATTCTCAATTTTTGTGAAAAATTTGACTTTTGTAGATTCTTTAGTATATTCTTCTATGATTATGAATATGTATTATATCGTAGAATACCTTCCTATATATTTTCATATTTGATTATGAAAATTAATCAATTTACATAGACATGTAATAGTGTATCTACCTGTATTATTAAGGTAAAATAATCTTTAAAAACTTGCTGACTCAAAATTTGACTCAAAATTCTTATAAACTTTAAAGTCATTTTGAATTTTTTCTCAATATTTGTGAAAAATTTCACTTTTGTAGATTCATTAATTATCTCTCTTAGAATATAGAGTAGGTATATATTTTCATATTTGAGTATGAAAAATAATCAATCTAAATACATAGGCCTACTTTCTATTTGTATTAGTTGGTATCAATATTTAATATCAAACTTGAAATTGGAAACAGCATTTAATACGAGGGTAATTGTTTCAAGATTTTAACTATTTTTGTGTCAATTTTTGTTAAAAAATGTAGCTTATTTTTTATTACCTATATTGGTTATCATTATGATAGTATAGTATCAAATTTTAAGGAAATATTTACTTTCGTAGGTCCTTATTGAGTCTATACTATTAACTAACGTAGATAAATTAGTCAAGAAAAAACAATTAAGTATATCCGAAATACTCAAGTAGGGGTAAATTTGATATTAAAATTGGAATTTTTTATAACTTTAACGCCGTTTAAAATGAAATTTTCAATTTTTGTGAAAATTTTTACTTTTGTAGATTATCCTTTACTTCTTCATATTACGAGTACATTTTGTAAATTTTAACTATTTTTTGTCTTTTTTTTTTGCTAAAAAATGTAGGTAGGTATAATTACCTAGTACCTATAGATCCTACGGAGTAGTATCAATAATAGATACTTACTATCTTTAATACATATTTTAAAAGATATCAAAGGTTTAGTTTTAAGTAAACAAATATCAATACAACGACAAAATAAAGTTCAGGGTACATCTTTACATTACTAGTTATAGTAGAGCACTAAAAACTGCCATAAGTACAATAGGTATGTACTTATATTTTTAAAGTATTTACTGGTCTATAAATTAAAATTTGATTATGAAATAAACTTTAGAATTTGAATAAATCTCGTAAAAATTTCTATAAAAATGTACTTTTTGTGGTTTTGTTCTAGTTTCCTTGTGCTAAGGATTATATTTTAGTAGGTAATAGTATAAGTGACTAGTAGTACCTAGTATCTAGTGATGCATATACTTATCTTTAGTTACCTTTATGATATAATGTAATAAATTGAAAACTGAATAAATTTTTTTTTTGCTTTTGATGTCGTATTTACTATGTTCGTGTAAAAGTGCGAGCTTACGGGTATTTTTGCCCATCATAAACATAAAAGTAAAGGGTGGAGGAAACGTCATCATTTATTATTTTATTGAATCCCTTTGTTCTTTTCCATCATCTCATCTAAAAAATTTAGAGGTAAAAAATGTTATGTTATAAATGTTATGATGATGCCATGTTATGTAAGACAGACCGAGCAGTAAAATGAAAATACTCAAAGACTTTTGAGCGGCCTTGTACAACTCACATCATACGACTTGTACTTATGACTTGTACATACCATAGTAGTATAAATAGTAAATAGAAATAAATAGAAATAAATTTCATCTCAAACTCAAAAAAAAAAGAAAAAAAGTAGACAGAATGTTCAACTATATACCTACTTTTGATATTATACAGAGTTTTTAAAAAAGATAGACAAAGAGAAGTACTTTCTCTCAGAATTCGGATTTTTTTTTAAAAAAGTTACAAAAAATATCGGATACTGATAGTTTTTTGAACTAATTTATGGAATAAACTGAAATTTTAGGTACATATTCAATAACTAGGCTTTAATCAACTCACTAGAAGTTGATTATAAATTGTGCGAGCAAAGCGTTGAAAACAGCGCAAGTTACCCTATTTTTCCAGGGACAAAGGTCAATTTTCTGGTTAAATGGACATCAAATTTCTACCTCTAGAACCACTTAAATCTCAAATTATAGCATTTTCTGGGTTCAAAGTTCAATTTTCGGGGTCAATGGTCAACTCCCGGGTCAAACGGATATCAAATTCCGAATCTCCGTCATCGATTACCCCTATAGCCATTTAAACCTCATTTTTGATTTTTTCCCATATGATTAACATGGGGGACACTTAAAGGGTCCCCGTGACCCCAAGGGGTGGGGCAATCTGAAATTTTTTTTGAGCATGCACAACTAGACCCTATAAGGGTCCTTCATACCAAATTTGGTTAAAATGGGTCGAGTAGTTTTTGAGTTATGCCGCGAACAGACATACAGACAGACGGACAAAGTGAAGTGCAGTGCAAGCAAAGTTGAATAGTAAGTGCTCGCTTCGCTCGCACAATAAGTCATACCTACCTCTTTCATTAGCTCCAGCTTCAATTCTTTTACTCCAATTTTTGCTATTAATTTATCCATAGTCATGATAAGTTCAGCTTGCTCAAATAATCGACTGTAAAGTAAAATGAATTTTCTTGTAGCTAAAATTATTTCTTTAATTAAAGATAAAGGCTTTCAGAAATTGAGATTGAACAAATAAATGTATTTGAATTCTTATCTTACCTCCTTCTAAACGGAATTCTTCTAGATATTCTATGGGCTTTACAAAGGGCTCTCTAAAATGAAATGTTGATATTTTAATATGCCTTTTGATTATGATGAAAAATTAATTATTAATTACAGCATGAGCTCCGTATATCCCTGTAATACTAAATGGATTATCGTGTTCAAAAAGAATTTTGACTTGCATAATTTCACTATGACTAGGATGCTGAAAAAATTAATATTAGAAAAAACATTGAACATTGGTACTTGTGACTATTTCATTATAAAAATTAGGTAATTGTGTAATTATTACCATTCCACTCCCAAGTTTATCAGCAATAGTTTGCATAGAAATTTTTAATTCTGGATCTAGTAATTCATCAATTGCAGCTTGAATATTCTGCACTATAGGACGATAGGCTGACTGTCTTTTAATTTGAAATGCAATCGCAAATTCTGCTTTTTGACTTATTGACCAAAAATGTGATGATAACATGTATTTAGGAAAGAGATATCTACATAAAAAATGTTCAAAAACAATTTAAAAATATGAACAAAACTAAAATAAAACGTGTTATAGTATAAATATTAAGACTGATTTTAATTTAAAACTTACGCAACAGGAAAGACAATATATTGGGCTAAAGGCAGCAATGCAAAAACCATGACTGGTCCAACGGTTCCTATAAAAGAAAAATGATTCAATTTCATAAAAAATTAGGTAAATGATAAAATTTTACGATACCTAAATCCCTTTTCATTCTATACATCAAAGTCAATTGCCTCAGATCCATATCTTTGTAAACTGCAGAGCCATTCATTAATAATTTCCTTCTTAATTTTGTGTATTCTATTGCTTCTTTGGTAAAATCCTAAAAAACCAAAAAGATCGTTTAATTAGTTAGTGGTTAAGTAGGTAGTTGATAGAATCTAGAACATTATACTGTATTTGTAAAACTAGAAATATTATTATAAAAAGCAAGAGGTAAGTATTATAATTATCTAATTAATCAGATTCTGATCTCAACTTGACACGATTCACGATAGTGTATGCAAACTTGAGGTCAAAATCTTGCTTTTCATAACTGAATAAAATGATATATATATTTACCTTAAATCCTACAATAAAAACCCTATAAATATTGATGGCAGTCGGGAACTTTTTCTCAAAACTCGCTGAATATCCCTCGAAGAATTTTTGTAATCTTCTAAAAAGGTAACTTTGTGACTCAATCTTTTTCTCGGTGATCTTCTCAATGACTCGTTCTCTCGGTGTTGAACTCGTTTGATCATCTTGACCTCCAGGTCCAGTACTTGAACCTGAACCGGGTGGTGATGGTGGACTAGAAGAATTATATCTGGTCGACACAGAAAAATACCTAAAATTGAGATTTAAAGTTGATGGTACTAACGATGATGTCGTATACTTGTAATTGTCAAGTAAATATCTTGACCTAGAATTATAATATTGACTTAAATGTAAATGATTTAATTCTAATCTACTTTTTAACTGGCAAAAATTACAATTAATTAAATTATGAACTTTGATATTTTGATTCTGATCTATTATTGACCATATCCGAGTTAGGATTAATTTCCTACCAATCATTCTACTTTTAATTTGTACACTTAAAACACTTGGTTATAAATTACAACTTGTAATTACAATTCTAAAATAAAATTCCTGTCGAGGTCGATCGAATCGAATCGATTTGCGATTTTGTTAGTTTTTGGATTTTGGAATATTTTTTGGAATTTTGGTTTTGGATTTTGAGATTTTGTGATGAAATTGCGCTATTCAGTCGCATTTTATTACTAAAAAACTTTCTCTAAAAAAATCCAAAACAAAATCAAAAAAAGTCATTCTCGTGAATTTTAATTGTATTTAAATGTAATTGTTACCTAATTGTAGGCCATTTAGTCATATATTTTATGCATTTTGACTTTTAATGGTCAATTTTGGTCAGTTTTGTCCAATTTTGTGTTCTTTACAGTGTCCAATTCCCTATTCTAATAATTCCTTAAATAGTGGAGTGTTTTAAAAATTAAAAGGTAAGGTCATTTCTAATTCTAATTTTAATAAATCGTATTTAGGCAGGTTTTATAAGAACCAGTATTATTTATCTTTATTATCTCTACTATAACTAATCCTTTTTTAATTGAAGTTTTTAAGCTTATAGATGATCTGCTGATGCTGCTCTGATCATTTGGAGAATAGTAATTTATACATTTTATCATATTTAAAAATATTTTTAAAGATAACGTAATAAAGTTAAGTTATGTCTAATTCTAATCATCTATTATAATATCTTTAATTTTATCATTCATTTCCTGGTGATCTTGTCTAACTTTTTAATTTTAACGAGTTAGCTCGTTAGTTTTTAGAGTAGCGTATGCTGGAGAAAGCTGAGCTTATTGTTAGATCTGTACAAAATTGAACTGGGAACTTTCTGTGATCTTAGTTAAAATGTCCAAGAATATGAATAGGACCTTATTAGAGGAAATTGCATTTCTTTCAGGTGATTCATTTTATTTATTACAATTAACTTATGGCAGGCATATTTAATTTAGTAATTAACTACCTAGTAAGGTATATAACTTAAATATATTTAGGTAAATTAGATAATGCTGTAAACTCTGAACTCTAATGTTTTGTTAAATAATTTTTTTCTTATTTCAGGTGTTGTGGGGGGTGATAGTGAACAAAAGAATCTTTCAAATGGCAATAAATCAATGAGGAGGAATACTAAAATACCACTTAATCCAACTCCATCAAACTCAAACTCGATATCTACTAATTTTAGTAGATCAAAGCCAAATTCCAAGTATTCCATCAACAATGTTAAACCTACATCTACTAACAACAAATATAAATATTCAAGAACAAAAACACCGACGAAAACTTCCATCCCACTCCATTTACGGCCTACCTCGACCTCACCTTCAAAACCAGGACATGAATACAATTTTAAATCAACAGGTAAATATTCAATCACTATTAATAATTCTACTACTACAACTGCAACTATTCTCAACAAAAGCAAATATAAATATTCTAAACCAAAAATTAATTCACCTTCAACTTCAAAATATTCAGGAAACACCTTTACTACTCGCATTCGTCGAACTAGTTTAAAATTAAGGGCAAAATATTCAATCGACAACAATAAAAAACTAGTGAGAAATAAATACAAATATGTCAAAGCAAATTCTCAGTCACCTAAAACACCTCGAAGAATACGTACTTCTAGTTCATCTAGTGCAACAACAAAGTCTCGGCCAAAATATTTCTTTATCAATAAATATTCATTAGCAAAATATTATTCACCAAAAAGACCAAAATTGAATTTTAATAATTCTAAATCAAATACAAATACCCCGAAAAAGAGAATTAAATCGAAATATGCAATTATTAACAACAAGACTCCAAATCAAACACCAAAATCAACAGCCATCAAATATAAATACTCTTCAACTCCTTTATCATCAGGAAGGTTAAGATCGGTTTCAAATTCTAGCACTACTTTAGAATTACGAATGAAATACTCAAGCATCAACAAAAGTCAAAATAGCAGATACAAACTGTACAAATCGAAATATTCACCGAGAAATGAGCAATTAAAAAAGCAACGAAGAAAGTCAATTAAAGAATTAATCAAAATGAAAACATCTCGATATTATGACACGAAAGAAAGTAATACCGAAGATAAGCAAATTGTATCGATGATTGTACCTCGTCGTTTGCCTCAGAACCCTTATATTGACCCTAACGAAGCTGAAGATCCTCAAAATGGAGTAAATGGTCCTGACGGTGATGAAATTGAATTTTAAAATTATCTAGTTTTCTTATATTCAAATAAAGATTCAATTTTGAATTTGTAATTTAAAGGTGAAGCTGAAAATGGAGTATGTGAAGCTGATTCAAATTCAAAAACAACGAATGCCGTTGCAACAGAGGATCGCCGACAAAGGCTTTTAAGTAAGTTATCAGATTTTAAAAATAGATTTAATCAATTAAAGGAATCTGAGTCAAGATCATCGGATTTTATACCTTTTAAGAAAAGTTAATCTTAATTAATCTTACTATAATATACTCTAGGTGTATAATAAAATAGATACTTTAAGTATCGTTAGTTAATGCATTGTATATATAATTTATTTTGTATCTATATTAATGTTTGAAGATTAAAATAAAGGCATTGCCCGTTAAAAATAACTCAAAAATTGATTGTCACTTTTAAAGTACTCTGTTACTTTCTTTATTGAATAGCAAGATAGTCTAGCTAATAATATTTGATAGATAAGATAGGATTTTAGTAGGTAAATGTAAATAGCTAAAATATACAAGTAGAGATATGAATAGAGTACCACAATTATTATTATGAATAATTATGATCTATTCAGTTAATTCAGTTCTAGAAAACTAAAATTTTGTCTGAATTTACCATATATATTATGTTTCTTGTTAAATAAAGATCATAATATAATAAATTCTTCTTAGCTGACTTAAATCGATATAGACTCTTAAATTGGCTTAATTAAAAATGACTTGACTAGAAATAGAATGATTATAAATAAGAAAATTTTTCGACTAGGTAAGCTGGCTGCTGACTAAGGCCCTAATTAATGTTTAACTACGATTTATTTAAAAGTAGAATTTTGTCCCTTCTTTACTTTTTTGATTGCATAGTTAAATTTCGAAGACGGAATAGTTTCTCTCTAATTATTGATATTAATGTCTCGTTCCCAGTTATTTTAATACCAATGTCTGAAATGTCAAAATCCTCAAGACTAGGACAATATTCAATTATTTGATAGACATCTTTTATATTCAGTTGTGTCAGACCAGATATATCCAACGAGATCAGATTATTACTTTTAAGAGCATATGTCCAGGAATCTTTTAATCCCAAGCATAATTTCACACTCAATGTTTGTAAATCAGTTAAATGATGGAATAGACAAACGTTGTTTTCATTCTGTTGATCTTGATTTGCTTGGGTACTTTCATCATAACCTCCGGTCAATCCGAAATCAGAGATTTTTGATTTACATAATTTGAGAATTTTTAATTTTCTTAAATTCTTAATAATACATTGGCAAACTTGATTGTCAACAACAGAGCCACACAATCCCAAATCTAATTCAGTTAGATTTTTTAAATTCGGCAATGATTCGATAAGAACATTTGTTATTGCACTATTTTCTTGTGCTTCCAGATTATAAAAAGAAATAATACTTCGCATTTTTAGCACTTCAAGTTCTACAAGTTTTGAAAGATCTTGAGTATTTGGCTGAATCCCAGTTGAAAAACTAACATCGAGGTATTTCAATTTTGGACAATTTTGTAGAAAATTGGTCCCAATTAACTCAGCACTTTCTTTCAATTTGAGATATTCTAAAGATGACAAATTCATTTCTAGTAGATTTTCAGTTTTAATACGACTGCAATTAAAATTCAGAATTAGCTACCAACGCGTAATATACTTTAATAATTTAATTTTACCTTCTTTTAAGTTGTAATTTCTTAATTCCCTTTTGCACATTTAAAAAGTCTTTCAAAGTTGAAAATTTGATCTCTGTACATTTTTTAAGTCCAAGACTTTCCCAATGGAATTTTTCTAAAAAAAGAAAAAGAAAAACATGTTTAGCAGGTCTTATATTATTAAGATAAATTAATTATCAATTTATTACTAATTCTTACTTACCAATATCTGAAATAAGCATGAGGTTCTCGCAATTTATTCTCGTTTCGTTTAAAAGAAGTTCTTTCATTTTTTCACCTCTTGGCAAAGATAAAAATGCCATATAAAGCATTTGAAAGGATAGCAAATATTCACTGAAACACTTGACTTCGGTTGGAGGTTCATTAATTCCAGGATAAAATCGATTGTGTACAGCCGAACTGAAGGTAAGTTGCGTATCACTTAAATCTATACTTTTCAATTGATCCGTCTTTAGCAAAATGGAAAATAACATGTAATCGTTCAAGTACCTATTAAAACAAACGTATAAGTTATAAGAGAATATTTTCAATAATTAAAAGCAATGAATGAATATGAATATTACCTATACAATCTACTTAATACAGTTTACAGTACCTTAACTACTCCTACTTAATAATTAATGTTATTCTTTAGAACTAGAAAAATCCTTATCATAAATAATAAATACCTAGGTACTTTTATCTTTAGGAATTTGCGATTTTATATATATAAAATAAAATTACCGATTTTTTGAAAGGTTCAATTCTTCCAATTTGTCCAAATGAAATAAATCTGGCACTTTAAAAAATGGTCCACCTGATTAAAAATTAAAAATATTCTATTAAAAATCTGGCTAAATTATTAGGTAATATAAATACAATACACACCCATCATAAGGTACTTGTCACTCTTCCTTATTGACAAATACTTGAGGTTTGGACAGAATTTCTAAAAAATAAAAGGTTCGATTAAAATAACAAGAAATTTTAATAGAGGTACTTTTTAAAAGTATGTACACTTATTTATTGGTAATTTTAAGCACCTTTTCATTGTTGAAATTCTGAACAGGAAACGAACAATCATAAAAGTCTAAATGTGTAATCTTTTCACCACCACTGTCCCAAAATTCATAAGAATTCTTATTAATCTCCAGGTTAAGCATTAAATATCTCTTCCATGGAATATTCATCGGTACATTTGCCAAATACCTTTATAATTTAAACATTTTTTAAACATTTTTTATAATTTAATTAATAATCTCCAATATTTGTATTAAATAAATAGGTATTCGTATTAGGTAAATAAATCAAAAGTAGGTAAATTAAAAGGTAAAGTAGGTAAATACCTCAAAGGGTCATCACAATATTCAGAGTCTTGTATAACAAGCTGAACTTTTGACTTTAAAATCTCATCATTAGAATTGACAATTATCGAATTCCAGTCTTTACATACTTGTCTGGCGATCAACTTGTCTCTCATGGACAGATGGATGAGGATCTTGCCAATTATCACCTAAAAACAAAAATTCCATCAAAATTAGAAATACATACCTAAATGATATTTAGTTATTATTTTAAGTGAGTAGTGTGGGTAGTAGAGTAGATACCTACAATTTTGTCAATTTTACAAAATAAATACAAGTACTTTAAGTGTACATTTTTATATTTAGTAAAGTTTGCAATGAATAAAGTTTGCTCAGGTTTTAAAAAACCAGATTTTGACCTCCATTTAAAAGTAAATGACATATAGAACTGAAATCCAAAATCTGGATTTTCAGAAAAACAAACTACTCTAAATAGAGGTAAGGTGTACATTTAGGTAAAAATTACCTCAGGTGGAAAGAATATGTTGTCACCTCGGGAATTCTCCAATTTAGACCCTTCTAAACCCATGGTTAGGAGTTAGGTCAACTTAATTAGGTCAGTAAAAATAATAAATTAAAAATTAAAAATTAAAAACCAAAAACAAACTTTCTCCATTATTTTGACTTTGCTTGCTTGGAGAAAGTCTCTTGGAATTTCAGCCTCAGCTCGCTCAGCCTAGTTATAGAGATAGAATTTCAAAAATCGAGTCGAGTGTTTTGAATCGAGTCGACAGTCGAATGAAAATGAAAATGAAATGTGTTTTTACAACATTATTTAAAATATCTGTATTTCATATCATTGAATAATTATTTTTTTAATATTTGACCCTTGACTTTAATTATGTCAGATTCGTCGGATATTGAAATCCTAGAAGAACTTACTGGAGCTGATGAAGTTCAAGTTATTGAAGCTGAAGAGCCTGCAGTTGAAGTTGAAGCTGAAGTACCCATAATATCAAATGCTAACGATGAAACTTGGATTGAAATTTTTAACTGCATTTTTCAAGGTAAATAAGCTCATTACATTAATCAGTATTCAGCTCTGAAAGACCAGATTTTGACAGCTATTACACTTCTATTTATTTGTATAATGTTCATAGCTTTGCTTAGAACTTATTTAGAATTAGACCATTTTTACTAAATTACTACTCTGAGTAGGTATGTGTATTAGAATAGAATTTGTAATTATAATTTCTTAATTTTTTTAACTATTTTAGGTGCTGGTGAACCAGAAGAATATGCAGATGATTCTCAAATAAATAAAAGGATATGCATTTTTGGAGCAAAAGGTGTTGGAAAAAGTACATTTAGTAAATGGCTAGTTAATCGATGTCTAGAATTTGGTGAGCAAAAGGAAGTACTGTACATTGACCTTGATCCTGGTCAACCAGAGTTCACTCCACCAGGTCTCCTAAGTGTCCGGATTTGTGATGAGAGAGTTGAAGGGAAAAATTTTAGTCATTTAAGTGATCCTATTTTGTAAGTTTTATTTTTTTTTTATTTTGATTTATGACTTATGCAATTTCCTTTTGTTTTAGCTCATCTTATATTGGTTCAGTAAATATGGCTGATTGTGCTCAAACTTATATTAAAGGTGTGTGCAGTTTATTGGATCAGAGTTTGAAAGATGATAAATTGAAGAATCTTACTTGGATTATAAATACAATGGGTTTTTCACAAGGTATATGATTTTATACTTATACTACAGAAATCTACCATAATAATAATAATAAGTATTATGTTTTTGTATATTTGGTTGATTAATCTTTCTTATTAATTTTTATTTTTTTAGGCCTTGGTGTTGATTTTTCATGCGAAATTATCAAGATTCTTCGACCTAATAATGTGATTCAAATATACATAAACAATGATAAAAGTTCTTTTCCCTTTGATCTTGATTGTGATGGAGTAATAAGTTATCGAGCTCATTCAAGAAAAGGATTTATTTTATTTCCTTATCCTGAGGATTATCCAAAAGATTTGGAGCCATACCAATACTTCAAAATTGAATCGGCGATAAATGCTCGAGTGAAAGAATCAAGGTATGCCTATCTTTTTGTAAATAACATATTTAACTACGAATGACTGATTTTAATTTTGATGATTTTTAAGGGGGGCTGTTCCAAAACGACTGCGAGATAAATTATTCGTGTCTTATTTTTCTAAAATGTTGACTGAAAACGATTCTTCAATTCTTTCACTAACTCCTTATAAGTAAGCTGCTTAATCGAAATTTTATCAAATTTTTTATATACCTTACACTACATACTCAATTTTTATTTTATTTTATTTTATTTTAAGGTTATCATTGGATTCAATTGCAATTGCAACGTTGAATACAGATTTTACATATGAACAGATTTTGCGTTCAATAAATGGCAACCTAGTTGCACTGTGCTACTTTCCTGAATCAGATCTAAAATTGTCATCGAACAGTAAAAGAAAAATGCAAACACGAGCAAATCGATTTATGCCTGGAGAAAGGACAAAATTTTTTGGCTATGGGATTGTTCGCTCAATTGATTTATCTGAAAATGAAGGTTTTATTTATCTTTTAACTCCAGTTTCACCAAATTATTTACTTCTTTCTTCAACAAGTTCAAGTACTTTGACTTCTAATCCTACCGAAAATTCAGTGAATTGCCTTATCTCTGCTGGTAACTTAGGTTTGCCAATTCAATTATATCTTGATGAAACAATCGCTAAAATTACTGGAGAATTTCAAGAGCTGCCTTACATTCTGAATACCCGTCGTGGTAATTCAGATCTTCATTCACTAACCAAGAAAAAGGGAACTTATAAAAGAGTTTCAAATAGAGTTTTGCAAAATGCTTTCATTTAAATATCGCATTTAAAACAAAATACAGATTATACCTAAGTATAATTTTATTAAATTGATTTATTCCCATCTTTATAGATATTTTATAACAACTTTTTTCACTTAATTAATTAATAAACTGTACACAAAATAAATCAACATAAATAATGGATATCTCTTGTACTAAATCTACGTATTCTATATCTTAAACGTAACTAGAATCATCAGAGCAGAGGTTAATAGGTTGCTTAAAATTAAGTATTATGAGTATTAACAAGTTTAAAAAGATATCAGTAATATACATACACTAAGTAGTCAAGTTTTTTTAAATCTTTTTACATTACAAAGTTTTTAGTTTATATTTTCATAAGTCCGAAAAAGGATTTCTCAGGTTTAAATATTGAATATCTATTAGCTTCAATATCTTTAATTACAATTCGATCATTTTCTCTCAAATAGGCAATTCCGGATGTATGGCAAGAATTTGATTTTGTAGTTTCTCCTCTGTAGGTATCGGTCATAGTGGTGCATTGCAAAAATGGTTCAGTGTTAATTTGGACTAGGAAGGAATTTGTATCATGTTCGTCCAAATAATGAATCTAAAAAAATTCAAAAAATAGGCAAAGATATTCAAGAATTATTTTATCGAATATAATATAGGTAATAGGTACCTACCTGAGCATATATGAAATATAAACCAGACTGTTTTACAGTCAAAACTCCAGAACTTGAAAGACTGAAAGTTTTAGTATTTGATGAATCAGCCATCCAGCTAAAGATATCAAGATTTTATTTAGAAAATTAGCCAATTTTTAAAAAATATCTTGACTTACTCGGCTGGTTTCCAAGCCTGAAAGATGCCATCAGCATTTCTCAATCTTCCGTTTCCTTCATAGTGTCTGTGTCTCAAGGTATAATTTGAAACATCTGCTACGTAATGAGCGGCTATCGATTGTTGACCTATTTCAAATTAAATAATTAATTACGTAAATTGTAATTTTGGATTATTTTTGAAAAAACCTTCAACAAATGCATCGGTTCGGACGGCTGAGAAATCAGTGTATCGTCGATTTCCGTGATGTCTTTGACCATGATCGTGACCTTGGTGTCGACCTCTGTGGCCACCTGAATACCTTCGAGATTCAGCATGGGCAGAAACTCCATCACCAAAGTTAGCATTTGACTGGGAGAAATCGTCAACATCGTTTTCAGTATCGCTTATAATCCTGGCAGCAACCTTTAAACAATTTTAAGAATTCAGAATCAGTTACAGGAAAAATGTCTCAAATTTTCAAAATTTCAATTATTTCGATAATTTCCAACCTCTCTATCGCCAACCCCAATAGTTTGAACAGGTGGGTGTGTATAAACTTGTCTGGCTGGTAAACTGGCCCGGGTACTATGGACATGCATTGGACGATCTTCAGTTTGGGCTACCCTTGAAGCTCTTGTGTAAACAGGAGCTTGAGGAACAATTCCTGAAGAAAATATATTATAATATCGCACTTTATTATGGAAATCTGATACCCTACCCTACACAATGTTTTTCAAGATACTTTTTTTATATTTTTTTACCAGATCCTAGAATAGCTGCGGAGCTTGATCTTGAACCTGTGGGTAAAGCTTGATTTCTTGCATATTGAACATCTTCAGCAAATTGAGGACCAGCGCCACTTCCACCTGATTTATATAGACAGAAAATTACGATTGAAATAGTAAATTTCGAGTTTGAAATTTTTGTGAAATTGTCAAACCATGGTAGTAGAGACCATCGGCTGATTTCACTAACTGACTTGGACGATTTCTGTCTGACCAAGCGGCACTTTGCCTATGATAAGGCCTGACCCCTGAACCATGGTCTGGTACAAAATCGACAGATTTGGGCTCATTTCGACCGCCTGTTGCTACAAGACCCTCGTATATCCTCAAACCTATAGATAAGTGATATCATGATACTAAAACAAATTGTAGATTACAAGACAAGCCTCTAAAATTGATAATCTCGAAAATTTAGCAAAAAGTAATTTTATAAATTTTTAGGCTAATACACTAATTGCAAATTTTTTTGCAAACCTGTAGAATCTTTAGGGTCGTTTTTTCCAAATCCAGCGGTCAAAGTTGCCTGAGTTGCAGCTACCTTATCAAGGTAGCTATTTGGTGCAATTATAATTCCATCTTCGGTTCTTTCCATTTCCAAATTCAAATTGAAATCTGGGTTATTTGGCACTGGGATTTGACGTTTTCGACGGAGTTTCAGCTCCTTTAATTGAGATTCTATGTTGTCGAGATTCAGCTCTGTTTTTAATTTCTAAAAAAATTGAAAAAAATATCGTTTAAGTAGGTCGATAATTATTATTCAGAATGTCCCAAAATGTTCCAAATATTTTTGAAATTTTTGTCTTTTGCCACATATGTACTACTACTACAGCAGAGTATAAGAACATTTTTGGTAGATTATGGCTTATATATAGGTAAAGCAATATAATATTAAAAAAAATAAGTCGGTAGGGTACTGATAGCTTAATAATAGGCATATTTTAATGGATTAAAAAAAATCAATGTTATGGTTGTAATATTAATTTAAAGCTAAAATTATCTGAGATAACCATCTGAGATAACCAGTTTTGGTAAATTTCGAGATTTTTAGAAAAATTTTATACAATACACAAACTTGATACATCTGATTGAGTTTTTTTTTCAAAATTATGATTTTTTACAAAAAGTTACTGAACTGAATTTTGAATTTTTAACTGAATATTTTAATAGGTATTTTTATTTTATAGAACTTTTTTAAATGCTAACCTATTCAAAAAGTACCTATAGTCTAGTGAATATCCCTGTCTATTTATATTTTAAAATAATTACTTATCAAAGATCAGAGCCCATTCATTACATTCAATGGTGTATAAAGAACATTACACACAAATTATATAAACATTTTTTTGCAAAAATCTTAATGCATAATGTATATATCAGAAGATACTAGAATATATACTTACTTAATGTACGCGAATAAAGCATATGGTTTGTTTTATTTTTCCATAAAATAAGTATATACTTATTTCCCTTGACTTTTACTACTGTTTTCTTTATGAACTCTAAACCTTTCAAGTTCGAAGGAGATAAAGATGAAATATTTTAAATCACCGAATCGCCATTAGTAGTACCCTACCTACATATATATTATTATAAATAATGGTAGGTACATTAGAAATGCTTTAAAATTCTAAATTGCAAAAATAGAATAAACGATTCATTCAAGTCCAAAATCAACAACTTGAAATTAGTTTTATAGAATTCAGATTCAAAAAAGTTGTTTAGAATACCTATTTAGTTTAGATAGTAGGGGTACAGTACAGATACTATACCTTATAGTATTGATTAGAATCTTAAGAATCCTAAGTCAGTTATAAAATGGGCTATATTTTTTGAGAATTTCAAGTTTATTTTTGAGAATTCTAGAAATTCTGCCTATGAAAGTTTGAAAATTTCAAAAAAATTTCAAAAATCTCAGTATCCTTAACTTAATATTTTTAGTAGGTAATGAAATTAACATAAATTATCAGTAGAAAACTTTCGAAAATTTAGCTGAAATAGTCAAAAGGCCCTTTTTCTCCAACCATATCACATTTACAAAAACCTGTGTAAAAGCTTACATAATCGATAACCATATACCCTACATAAATAATCTTAATTTGCAATTATTTTAAACATTTATCGAGGCAGATCAAAATAAATACTTGTAATACCCTACTGATAATCTTACGATTTTTTAGCAAAAGACCAAAAGTTAAGTGATTTTTGAAATGGTCAAGGTCCATTGGTAAATTGATATCTTGAATATTTGCTAACATTTTAATTTTAAAAGTTTATAAATAGACAATTTATCACTACTATTAGGTATTAGGTATTAGGTATAAGTACCTATGTATATTAGCCAGTGGTTAAGTATACTAGTACGATTAGTCTAAAGTTATACTATAAGGATGCGGAAATACGAGTAGACTATATATAAAAGGCCTTAGTATTAATGCCCTATTATAAAGAGGAAAACCATCAAAAAATTAGCTAAAACTGGTCACAAAATAATTTAATTGCTCATTAATTATTAATTACTCATATCTTATCTACTAAACTATGATTAATTCTTGTGTGAGAACGTAAAAAAATAAAATTTTGACAACTTCGGCAAAAAATATTAGTCGTCTAAACAAACAGTAAGTTATCTCTATAAGGATTCCTCTATATGGATTGTGTGTAAAAGATAATGTAATGCCCTAATGAGATAAAAAAAATCAGTCATTTCATTATAGAATCTGACCTTTAGTAATAAAGAGATCTATTTACCACTGCACTAGTAAAGCTACGAGTAGAGTATAAAGCTTTTTTATAGCGACTTTCAAGCGATTTTTAGCGACTCACACAAAGATGACTCTAAATTGATAAGCGACAAATGCTTCAAAAAGACAATTAAAATTACACTTTAACTACCTATACTAAAATGTAGATTGGAATCTTGTCTATCTAAAAAATACAATTACAACTTCTAAAAAGTTAATTAAAGTACTTAATTATGAGGTTAATTAGAGTACTCAACTACAATTTCTAGTCCACTCCTATTAAAATATTAGGCAAAATTGACAAAAAAGCAATGTCCACAAATCTTTTCGAACAATACAAGACAATATAGTAATTTAACTTTTATTAGTCAAATGAAACCTTAAGGAATCCAATTTGACAATTAAAAAGTGCCGAAAAGTGCCCTTTTAATTAAAAATTAAGTTTAAAGTAAATTAAAAATTAAATTTTGGAGTCTCAATTTACCCTCAAGTGACCGTTTCAGCAGATCGATTCAGCTGAAAATACGGGTTGAAAATCCGGGTTAATTGAGACTTTTTTTTACTAAAAAAACTAAAAAAAAAAACTCAAAAAATGCGTGGCATGAAATCGTCGCTTCTTGACTCTATGTGCCTTTCAATATAGTATAGTGTATTTGTCAACTCAAATAATAAGAGAAATTGCACATTTTATTCATAATACATAATAACAATCGTATCATTATGATATAGAAAGAGAAATTTTTTTAAGCATAAAAAATGTAAATTGTTATACCTAGCTAAATATTATTATTTTACTATCTATTTTTTTCAAATAAAATATAATACCTATATACGACTAGGTACGTATGGTTTATCACAAAAGGTTTATTTTTTAAATTATATTTAAACTAATTATTTTACTAAACATGAAATTAATTTTCAATTTAACTATACTGATAGTTATTATTTTATGTTTGCAAAATATATCAAGTTTTGAGTTAAAAAATGTAAAAAAGCCCAAATCAAAAAATCAATTTTTCTTTTTGAGAGAAAGGAGCCTGGCATATAGATCATCAAATATTGAAGACAATTTCAATTATACTAAAATTTTAATCCCAAATTCCAATGGATCATCACATTTTCTACCAAATGAAGTGATTCCCAAAAATTACAAAATTCAATTTCATCCACTTTTTGAGAAATCCGAATTCGGTGATAAATTTACATGTCCTGGAAAAATTAATATAACGATTGAATGCCTCAAAAAAACGAAAGAAATTAAAATGCATTCATTGGTCAAAATTGACCAAATTTCAGTCCAAGTAACCTCGACGATAGGAGGTGGGTTAGTCGATATAAATGACCAATTGTTCGAACTTGATGATGAGAAAGAGCTCTATACGATTGTTCTAGAAGATTGGCTTCAAGTTGGGAAAGTATACCTAATTTATATTGAATTTATCGCAAAAATATTCAAGCCCGAAGAAACTATGTTAGCACTCTACACTTCTTATTTCAGAGATAAGGATAAACAATTAATGTTAGTTTTACAGATACATATAACAAAAAATTTCAAAATTTTCGAACTAACATGCTAGATTTTTTAATGATAGCACTGTATAGCGAAAATTTCGAAAATTTTGGACATAATTCCATATACTTTAAGATATACATTTTTATTTCAAAATTTTGAAATATTTCAGTTATGTTGCCGCAACAAATTTGGAGGCAACAAATGCCCGGAAAGTATTTCCGAATTTTGATGAACCTCATTTGAAAGCTACATTTGAACTCAGTATCATTCGAAATAAAAATTATACAGCTTTTTCCAATACAGATTTGATTAAAACTGAAGATTACAAGTAATTTAAATATATAGGATACTATGGATATTTTGGGGTAGATTAGGGATAGTTTAGAAACATTTTCAAAGGATCTTCGGGTTATAATGGGTTTTCTGACCTTTATATGAGGTATAACATGGTAAAGGCCTGAAAGCCGAATAGATCCTTTAGCCTTTATTCAGTAATTATTTTCCCTGGAATTTGTTTGAGAATTTGAGAATATCTTGACAATATATTGATAATAAGCAGGATATAAAAATTTCAAATTTCGCCTTTATAAGCCCTTCCCACGCGGCCCTTCCATAGCTTGTATGTTAAATCCCGTACAAAGACCAGAAAGCCCATTATAACCCGAAGATATCCTCAAAAGTTTTACAAACTATCCCTAAACTACCCATACACCTACGAGTACGATAGATAGTAAGTATAAATAACTCAAGTTTCAAATACAAAGGTACTTATACAATTTTTTCAGAAATGGTTTATTTCGTGATAATTTTCGAAAAACTGTTATAATGTCATCATACCTTGTGAGTTTTGCAATTTTACAAGGTTTCAAACCAAAATCCAGCAATAAAACTGCTGGAAAGTATGGAAATAAAATCCCAATCAAAATATGGGCAGTTTCTCATTTGACCGATTTAGGAGCTGCAGATTTTGCTGCCAATAATTCCATCAAAATTTTTGATTATTTTGAAAATCTATTTGAAATGGATTCAGCTCTGAATAAATTAGACAAATTGGCTCTGCCACATTTTCCATATGGAGCTATAGAAAATATGGTATGATATTTTTACATTTCCTAACATAATCTTGAGTAGCTCATTTAAAAAAATTATTTTGAAGGGTCTTAACAATTACTTGTAAGTAAAATTTTGCAAATTTTTTTGAAAAAATTTGCTCAAGATTTTGAAATTTAAAGAGATCACTCAATTTTGCACTTTGAAAATGTCTCGACTTGGAATGAGAAGATGGGAGTCTGTGCTATAATGTCACATGAAATGGCTCATCAATGGTTTGGAAATTTAGTAAGATTTTCAAAATTGCAATTTTTTTTTGAAAAATGGGCATATTCGGCTTATCAGGCCTTTCCTTGTTGTTAAATACTGATATTTCCTTGAGAGAGGTCATAAAACCCATTATAACCCGAAGATATTCTTTACTCTTTAAGTAGGTAACCCTAAGATGGTGGTCAGATGTTTATTTAAATGAAGGCTTTAGCTCTTATTTTGAGCATATAGCAATGGACTCGTTATTTCCAGAATTTGGTCAAAATTTTGCAAACTCAAAAGTAACACAAGAAAAATTCAAAATTTTCAAAACTTACCTACCTGCCTACATCTTATTAGGTTATGCCAGCTATGGTCCATGATAGTTTGACCTTTGACACCGTACTGTCAATTCACTCTGAGGTGACAAGACCGAGTGAACTATTCGCACTTTTTAATGGGATTAGCTATTTAAAGGTTTAACAGTTCAAATTTTTAAAATTTTGTTAAAATTTTTTCAAAAGATTTGTATTTAGGGAGCTGCAATTTTGAGAATGGCAAGAGAAATTATGGGAAATGGAAATTTTATGAGGGCCCTTAAAATTTATTTGAAAAAATTGTATGTTTTAACTATTCAAATCTTGAATTTTTGTGATTATGTCAGGGGTAGATTAGAGATAGTTCAGAGTTCAGAGACGGTTTTGAAATTTGGACATACTGTTTTCAGGATACAAATTGCTATCTTGAAAATGGTTAAAATGGTGGATTCATCCAAAATCTTGCCTTCTAAATCATTACCGAACTCTCCATAATCTACCTCTATACATTGTATATATTGCTTTACTTGTTATTTTCTCAGCATTTATTCTAATGCCAATCAAGACCAACTTTTCGAAATCTTCGACCAAGTTTTGAAATCAAATTCAGTGAAAATATTGAATGTTTTAAAAAGCTGGACTCTCAAGTCTGGATTTCCAATAGTCAAAATGTCTAGAAACTTTACAGATGGAACTGTGCATTTTAAACAGGTTAGAGGTCAGATAGGTGCTAAAAGAATCTCTTTTTTAATTTATAAAATTGAATTTAGAACAAATATTGTGCACTAAATTGTCAAAACAAATCTGAACTGTGGATCATCCCAATTTTTTACACGTTTCAAAATTCGCCTTCAAATCACAAAATAATTTGGCTCAAAAATGAAGAAATCGCAGCCACATTGAACTTAAATCCTACTAAATACTTGATAATAAATCCTCGGAAATATGGTGAGATTTTAATTATTTAAAAATTAAAATTCTGATTTTTTTGGTAAGGATATTATAGAGTTTTGTATGACTTGAAAAGTTTCAATTTGATTGTAAATCAAATGCATTTGGATCATGAAGAAATTGATTGCGAAACGAGAGCCTCGTTAATTGATGACTATTATGATATGGCATTTTGGGGTAATTTTGAAAATTTCTAAAAAAAAATCTCAAAATGTGTCTTTTTAGGTTATACAAAAATGTCAAATACCTTGAAATTGATATCTTATATGAAAAAAGAGCAAAATTTACCACCTTGGGAAGCGCTTTTTAAAAATTTAGAATATATGGTCAAAATGTTTTACAAGACAAAAAATTTTCTAAAATTTCAGGTAGGTATTCAATATAAATAGGTACTCAATTGAATTTTTTTAATAATTTCTTATTTTTAGAATTTTTTTCTGACCCTTATAAAAGGACCTTTGACAAAATTAGGGTACAAAATAAATCCTGCTGAAGATAGCAAAAATATTGGAGATAAAATATTTTTAAGAGTTTTTTTAATTGAATGGTCTTGCATATTTGGAGATCAAGAATGTGCCAAATTTGCTCTAGAACAATTGGATTTATGGATGAATAATCCATCTAATCCATCGTAAAAAATAATCTAAAAAATTCCAAAATATACCTAAATTATTTTAAATTTTAGAATTATACAACCAGATTATCAACAATTTGTCTATTGTTATGCTGTACTATATGGTGGTCAAAGTCAATGGGATTTTATATTTGAGCAATATAGAACTTTTTCAAGACCTTTTTTACCTCGAATTATGAAATCTAATTTAATTAGAGCACTGGCTTGTACTAGAAATGAGACAAAAATCGATAGGTAATACAAATTTCAAATTTCAGTAAAGAGTTTATTGAAATCCTAGATTTCGTTACTGAAAAAAAGAATGAGAGCTAGGATTTCAAATCAAATAGACAAAAACCAGGATTTTAAATTGAAAATTGAAATTTTATTTCAGTCTACTGGAAATGATAATAAAGCCGGACAAATCAACCAATCTCTCTTTAGAAGAAAAAAGGATAATTTTGCAAACGATTTCAAACAATCCTATTGGAAATAGTAGACTATTTTTATTTGCTAAAAATTATTTCGAGATTCTACAACAAAAGTAAAGTACAGATATACTCTACACTAAATTTCTAAACAATATCAATATGGTTCTAAAATTTATTTTAGATTTGGACCAGAAATTTTCCCATTAATTTTGACATTATTGGCTGAATCTTACAATACCAAACAAGATTTGATCAAGGTTATATAATTTTTAATTTTACACAAGTCTCTGAATTATATTTTTGATATAATAGGTCAAAGAATTTTATCAAGAAAAAATGGAATATTTACAATTTTTTCATGAAGTTTTCTCGAATGGAATTTATCAAATTATTTTAAGGAATATAGCTTGGATAGATAGACAAGATGCTGATTTATATGAATATTTTTCAAATAAATGAAATATTACACTCGTGATCTATTTAAAAGTTCAATATAAATACTATACGTTTCAAGATATTGCTTATAAATTATAATTACCTACCTACTTGGACACTAATTGTAAATGGAAGTACCTACACCTATTCTACCTATACTTTATATACTATTTTAAGTTGCAAATTGTAAATAAAAAAGTAATAATTAAGATCTTAATACATTTCTTAATTTAAAAGAAAATTCGAAAAATCTGAAAAAAAATTCGAGTTATAATGAAAAAGGTTTACAATGTTAGTTAATTATATTTTGCGAAAATCGCTCATGAAATATATCGAAAAACTCTCATAAATTATTTCGAAAATTTCGCGTGAAATTTTGCGAAAAACTCGCATGAAATATTTCGAAAATCTCGCATGAAATATATCGAAAATCTCGCATTAAATTTTGCGAAAAACTCGCATGAAATATTTCGAAAATCTCGCATGAAATTTTGCGAAAAACTCGCATGAAATATTTCGAAAATC
>JAQIXA010000655.1:0-37382 GCA_034699045.1 Nanhermannia cf. coronata Gr-Ori-00579
GTTCAGTCCGGATTTTTTTTCGTAGCCGAATTTATGAACTCCACCCTCAGTTTTTCGCTTAGTTGAGACACCCTGGTTAGAATTAGATTTTTAGGATTAATGAATATAGACAGGAAAATTCTTTAGGATGAAAAGGGTTGGTGACACGAGCCAATGTCACCGAATCGAAATTTTGATATGAAATTCGGACATCTGTCAATTTTAATTCGAGTTTGAGTTCGACAAAAATAAATTTTTTGAGAAAGAATGGAAATCATCTGAATGAATGAGATAAGAGAATCGATCTATTACCAATAGTACAGTGCAAGGGCAAGGTTATGTATTTCTAAATTTAATTAATGCTTTATACTACAATATTTAGGTATCTACTTACAATTTTTCATAATAAATATAATATCAGTATTATGTAGGATTTTATAGTAGGTATTCTTTCAGCTGTTATGTTCTATTTTCAATTACTTAAACTCAAATTGAGTCAATATAATAGCTAAAACAGTATAGTAGGTAGGTACATACATACGTACTACGTACATAATGCTGATACAGAAAAACCTTATAATTTAGTATTAGGTATATCAAAAACTCAGGATCTTCTAGAATTTAGACTACATCATTTTTAAAAATGTAGACCTTTTCGATATCTATTTATAATTAATTGTGCCCAAATTTTTTACAAATAGGTATGTAAAATATTGATGATAATACTGAATAATGTAATTTGTAATATCTACTAGGTACTAGAGTTGGAAAAGAGGTATTTTTAACATTGAAAAAATACCTTGAAACTTCCTTGTATTTTTTTGTAAAATATGTAGAGTAAAAGCTCTTTTATAGGAAAACAATTTGTAAAAATTGAATTGGAAAGCAATAATTCGCACAATACATAAAATACAAGATTTCGAGCTCTTATGATATGCTACAAAGTAAATAAGTATTTTCTTTAAAAATGATGGTCAAATTAATGAAATAGGCCTACCTAATTTTTAAATGTTTATTCCCCTACATAATGTATTTCTTAGCTTTATATATAGTTGATTGTTGCCTGCCTTACTGCTACTACTGATATATAGGATAGGTAATACATATGTAAATTGTAAGTACCAATCATGACCTGTACCTGTATAGGATTCAATGCAGATCAAATAACAATAAATAAACAATTTCTCATTTTAAAAGACTTATTATGTAATTCAATAAAAATTTCTTTATTGTCATTTAAATAAAAATCGAATCGAATCGAATCTACTCTACCTTACTACTAGGTAGATTGTAGATTGTTATATTGCTAGATCAGTATGAAACATTTACACAATTTACTTTTACCAAATAAAAATACTTTAAATAACATATATACTACCTATACATATATTATTACATAGTTAGATATCTAGTATATTGAAAAGTCACAATTTTTAATATTAATTAGTAGAATATGATTATCAAAGTTCAAATCAAATTAGTTTAAGACTTAGATTTTTTTTTGATTAAATGTTACATAATAAGATTAATATTATTTACCTAGTTAGTTAGTTTTTAGTACTACAATACAATTACAATTTAATCTTGAGTACATGTTTATAAAGATAAAATTTTTTCTCACAAGAATGAAAGATACATAGTATAAGTTATAAGTATTTACATAGAGAAAGAGAAGTGTCTGAAGATTTTACGATTACATTTTTAATTTTATAGGTAAATATATTATTACATAATTTTTTATATTTTTTTTTAATTTTCGAGATTACAATAATTAAGATTCAAGATCAAATTAATTTCTAAACTATTTTCTGTAGATTTCTAAAATAAATGTTATAAAAATTCTCAAAAAAGGATTTCGGATTTTAAACATTTTACTAGTATATCTTATAACTATTTATCCTATAATCTAAAGTATTGCTAGTCATGGTCTACCTATTATTTGCTTTAAAATATTTAAAAAATTTAAGGGTATTATAGGTTGAGTAATATGTCGTATTGCTCTACTTTTAAAAAGTATTTTCAAGACATGTTAGCGCATTTAATTATCATCAGTTAACTATAAATAGTTTTTTTTACATTGTATACTAATTTATTGATTTTGATATGATTGAGAAATTTTCAATTTTTAATCTGAAATGCTAAAAATTATATAGGTACTTACATATACGACCTAGCAATAATTTCTAACTTTATGGTTTGATAATTTTCCTCTTAAATATTACCTGATGATATAAGAATTTTGAGAGGAATAAAATTGAATCTAACTACAAATCAAAATCGAAATAGGAGCTAAAAAACGAGGAAAAACAAACATTCTTAAGGTTTCACAAAGGTAAAAGATTTCTTAAGGTACGAGTAGCCTTATTACTTATTACCTTAGCCTCAGCTATTTCATAAGAGTGAATTGTGAATACATCCTATTATTATAAAGGATGCATAATTGGACTTGTGAAAAATACTTTCAGTTAATTAAAACATGCGTATAAATAAATGAGTATATTTATAGCTACCTAGTTTCTATTTAAAATGAAAAATGAAAAAAATCGCTACTTATAATATTATAATAAAATTAATGGCAAGATTATAAGCTAAAACTAAAAATTTTTAAATACAATTTTTTACATAATTCTTAATGTGGCACCTATGCTAATACAATATTAAAGGTACAAATATTAACTATTTATTCTACTACATTCTTAAAAGTATGATTCACAACAGTTTGATTAAAGCCATTCAAAATTCTTTAAAAGTAAAGGTAAAATAATTAAAAATATCAAATAATTACAATTCGAATACTCGAAATATGTGTAGATAAATGCGTAACTAAAATTGAAATGGGAATTTGTACTTTAAATTAATTCAGTTTAAAATTTAATAAAATAAAACACATAATATTATGTAGGTTAAAATAAATGGAATATATAATTAAAATATCAGATAATAACTAAAAAAACTTGCAATTCTTTTAAATAAGTGAATTAAACATCAGCATCAAGTTTTACAAAGTTTTCAAAACATCCTTTCTATCTAATCTAACTAATCATTTTGTATTAGAAAAATTTAGAAAATAGATATGTGATTTGCCCGAGAAACTAAAACTACTAAAACTAAGTAAAAAAATGCTAAAAAGTCATAATACCATATTTCGATTTAGGAACGTATCGAAATCGAAGAGTATTATATAAAACTAAAAACTAAGTACACATTATATTAAGTACCTATGTACCTACATTAACTAAAAATACAAAATTCATATTAAAATATATTATGGCATCAAAAATGAGTCTTTTCTTTTGCGATTAAAATTAAGCTGCTTTTCATTACAAAGGATCAAATATTTTCATAGGCCTAAATATTCACAGATTTTTTTTTTCACAACTCCAAATTTTTTTAAGTCAAATCTTCCTTCAACCAATTAGGTATCTGTAGATCTAATCTTTTCAATAATTTGACCAAAGCAGTATTATGATTTAAGTAGTAATCCTAGAGCAAAAAATATGTTGATTAAGATAGTAGATTATAATAAAATGTAGATAAATTTTCACGTTGAAGTGTAACATACCTGAAGGTACTTGACAGATTTCGGATCCATTTGGGGATACTTTCTTCCCTTCCCACTACCCAAACATTTTGTTTTATTTGAATCGTGATTTATAATTTGGCAATAAAACCCTTTATTTTTATCAAATCTAGAAAGCAATATTATATATTATCAATTAAAGATTTTATTTAAATAAGTAATGTAGAAATAAAGAAAGAAATGAAATGAATATATCTATACTTACCTAATTCTAGTTGAATAATTGTAAATTGGATCTATTTTAAGAAAAGTTTGTAAATGATTCATCACAGATATAGGATTATTTTTCAATTCATCTCCGTCGAGGATTAAGAGTTGATTCGATGGATAATAAATTAACCATCTTTCAATATGTTGTGCGTATCTTCCAGGACTCAAACACCTTCAAAAATAATTCAAAGTAATAGTATTAGTATTAGGCATTAGGTACATAAGATTACATTTTAAAGTGATACAAAAATATATAAATGTACCGGTTTCGTAAATCACGTAAAGGCTTTGGAGAAATGGAGGTTGCAGAAAGTACGTCATAAAATGTATAATTATTAGCTACTGAATCGCCATGAGCTTTCATATGCTGATACCAACTATGTGCTCTTCTAGCTGGGCTTATTAATATTATAATCTAAATTCATGACAAAAAATATTAATAATTAATCAAGTATTATAAAATAGTACATGTATACTACATACTAGTAGTATAAAAATATAACAATTTTTAATTACAATTTTAGCTTTCGGTAATAAAGTATGAGATCTTCTAGGAACAAACTCATTATCAAAATAATTTGCACTTTTCTCAAATAAAATTGGAGGCTTAATCGTCTCAATTGTTCGAATGCTACTACTAACACTGTTACTAGTAATTATGCTTGTTTGATTTGCAATTGTTTCATTTTCTCCTTGAAAAAATTTCATATACCTAAAAAGAAAAAACATTAAAAAAAGAAATATATAAAATAGTTGTAAAATATTACCAATCTAATCCACGATAGTAATTCTTCCCATTAAAAAATTGCACTTCTTCAAAAGTTTCTGGGCTTGGTTTATTGCTAGCAATAGCTGAATGCATTGTAAGAAATGTATAAAGCGCAGTTGTGCCTGTTTTTTGAGGACCCACAACCTTTAAATAACATGATAAATAATAATAAGAATTAGGGAAATGAATTAAAGAATTAAACATTCAAGCTTTCACATATATATTACCAAAAATTGAGGTAAATTAGTACAGGTTTTATTCAGAGACCATATCTTTTTATGGCGAATATCATCACAAGGATTCTAAAACAAGATTTAATTTTATATACCATCTACCTTGTAGTTTAAATAGATACAAAAAAACTTACTCCCCAAACAGGATCCTAGAATACATAAAATATAATAAAGATAAAGATAAGCTTGTGTAAGTTCGACAAAATGCATTTTTAATCACCATTTCCTCTGAATGCATCTTGAAATATTTTTCGGCTAAAGGTACTGGGGGCACTGTAACCATTTGCAAATTTGTCCAACAATTTACAAATTTTATAACAGATTCAAAAGTATAAAGTCCTAAACGATCATTCCCATAATTACTCATATGAGTCATAAAAATATTAATCTAAAATAAAAAACAATATTTATTACGATATTACATAGATATTATAAATAAATAGTAGCAACTGAATTATCCTTACCACATTGAAAATAATTGTTTGAAATAATTCTCCACCAAAGATACTCTCGTCAAGTTTAGATTGACCTCCTGGATAACGATCGATAAAAATAGTATGAGTGAAAAGCCCGCAAGTTTGTCTCGGTAACACCTATAAAAGACACATAAATCATCCATCCAATTTGTATATATTATATAAGTACAAGGAATTTAAAAAAATAAACAAAGCGCTTGGTAAAAGAAACAAAGGTAGATAAAATTAGTTAAAAAAATTCTATTACTCGTAGTAGTGGAAATGAGTTTTTCTTTTAAGCTTTAGGTCAATATTTATATTATAATAAAATATTTCTTTTCCTTATTACCATTATGCCTCTATGAATAAATCCTCTTCGCAGCCGGGCAGGTCTTAAATGAGGATATTCTTCTGTACTTGTTGTTTTTATATTCCAAACTTTTTTCCATGCTTCATACAAAGTTTCGTGTACAGGATAAACACCCGAATGATGTGGAGAGACTGAATATCCGCCATTAGTCGGAATACCGTGTTCCTACAAAAAAAATAACATTATTAGGCTTAAATGTAGGCTTCAATCAAATTTAATATCAAATTTATGTATTTTCGAACCTTGGCGAAATCTTTATTTTTCTGCATATCCTAATAAAGATTAAAAATTTCTATAAGTAATTAATACTTGAGTGAAAGCATAAGTAAAATACATAAAACAAAAGATAGTTAAATTATGTAGGTAATACCTAACTATTATATTTTATAGGTATAAAACAAGGGAGAAAATAAATAATTCATTCTAAAAACATTATTAAACCTATACTAATTAACTGATACGACAAAAAATAGTGCTTTACAAAAAATTAGGTGATATTTGAAAAGGAAAATAATATAAATACATTAGCATAATTAGCATAATATTATTTAGCATAATTACGTTTGTATAATTAATAATTAAATTCTTTTTGAAGTTAGGTCAAAAATTATTCTTACCTGACACAAATGAGTAAGATTCCCATACAAATGAGGCTTAAGATGATTATACATATGACCAAACCACATAAACTTATCACTATTTTCTATGTAAATAAATAGAAAGAAATATTGTTATAATCAATAAACAAACAATTTGGTTTACAAACTTACTTAATAAAATATCATCACCAGCATTTTCCTCTTCATCACCGCAATGAAAGTATTTTCCAGAAAATCCTAAATTGAATTTAAACCCAGGAACTATTTTCCTTAATCTCTCTTGAGTATCTAGCATAGCCTTTTTTAATTAAATAATCAAAAAAAGGAATTAGAATTTCATAGTTTTAACTTAACATCTTGGCAAAAAGAAATAAATAATCCTGTCAGGTTTCAGGATAGGACTTTTACCTCGATATCCGACTTTTTTAATCTTGTTCCCTTCTCTCCGACAAATATATCATCTACATCTACAAGTATGTAACGCTTGAGACTGACACTTAACCGTCCTCGGCTGAGATATGACATTGCATCAAGGAACAGAAGCCGATTGAGCCAAAATTTTAGTCCAGCTCCGAATAAAACTTTTCTAATTCCATCTAACTCTCCCTTATCCTGAGAATACATAAATAGGTTAATTTAATTTTTAAGAATAAAAAAAGTTTTTTAATCCAAAACTTGAGACTCTACCTGAATAACAGATATTAGAGGCATATTTGTCGCTAAAGAAAAAGAAGATGAGGCTGCTGGAACATAATCATCATCAAAATATGGAGTGGCCATCATAAGCGGCTCATAAGTTGTGTGATTTTCAGAAAATACTGTCCACAAATCGCCATGATCATTTGGCAATAGTCCTCTCACTATATCACCAGCTCGAGTTAATCTTAAAATTTCCGAATTTGGGTTCAGATACGCATCCTGTAAAATAAAAATAAAGATTGTAATGAATATTGTAAAAATTGTAAAAATATACTTTCCATATATTAGTAATGTAATTATACTACATCGTATTACAACATATAGGCGGTATCTATGTAGTAAGGTGATAGTACTACACATTGATATAACGATTTAAAATATCAAGTATGTATTAAGTTCTGATAAAAAGCCTAAAGATAAATAGAAATGTACAAATTAAACTTTGACAAACTTTTTTTAAATTACAATAAAAATAGGTAAAAAAATTATTATCCAAAATGATCTCTCTCTTTCATTTAAACCTTTGATCAAACAAGCGCTTTCATTTACTGATTTCCATTTCCTTTCCTTTATTTTTTTAAGAAAATTAAATTAAAATAGGTAGGGTACATAAAATTAAAGTTAGTAAACCTAGAAATATTTTTTTCCAATGCAAATCAAGCTTATAAATAATTTTTCAAACATTTTTGACCTAACAAGACTAGATATAAAAATAAAAAATAAAAAATACTTCATTAAATTCATTACCTAGTCAATTCGTTAGTCAATAGTAAATTCATTATTTATTAGTACCTATTTGAAAAGGAAAATATGATAAGTACGTAGGTACTCTAGTTATATAACGTATAATTTATAATTGGACTTCTTTCGTATTCGAATCCTCAATTAATAATACTCTTTTATATGCAGTAATCAGTAGCAGTAATTCTGAAATAAAGTAAGGCATACTTTGAGAACTTATTATTAGGTAGTGATCTCAACAAATTTTACAGTTTAGACGCAATTAGCGAGATTTTCTAAAGTAAACACTGGAGCAAATAGAAAGTGGAATCATGCTTAAATATTAGTATGTAGGTTCTGTCGTAGGAAGAAGAAAATATACCTACGTAATAAAAGGTTAAATGCCTTTTCAAATGAAAAAAACCCTGATCCTTAGGATAAAATAAAGAGTTTATTAGCCAGCAGAATTACTACCTACTTGATACGAGCCAACTTTTTTTTCTCAAAAAGTATCAAGTAAGCATATTTAATGATATATGTTGTACCTACTATTAATATGTTCCATCCATATGTCAAATATGCTTTCTCTTTATCCAACTAGCCTGAGAGATAAAACTAAACCTTTTTTGAACAAACAAAATACAATGAAAGTATTTAGAAGTAGTGTAGAGAAGGCAATAGCAATGGACCGAATTACTCTGAATCTGCTCAACTCAGAGAACTTAATTTCGATTATTTTCATTATTTCTATTCTTTTTTTGAGCTCCAAAGTTCGAACTTGTAGAAATTCAACTAAAAATACATACAGGATCGAAGATGGGATACATATACTTAAATGTAGAATATTAACAGTATACAAATATCAATACAATAAACTATCAAATTCAAAGCATAGATTATTTATTATGATCTCATTAGTATTAATCGTACTTTAATTTTTTCCCATTCATACTAGGTACTTATACATGGTGTTCCAAAAGTAATGGGTGAAGGCGAAAATGTTTAGGCCTTAAAATAGTATAGACCAGATCGGATTTTTTAACTTTTAAGATATGAAATCGTTTGGAAATTTAACGAATTCAAGTATCTCAAAACCTTTCCATGCTAAGATTACCAGGTCAATAATTAGAGGTCAATGAACTTAGGACTATTTCCAAGGGAGAAAAATTGAAATATGACAAAAATTCTCCAAAGACTTGAAATGTCAAGAATTACGATTCCCAGGCTTAATAGGGCTCGAAAAAACATGAATTTTGACTTTTCAAGTGTTTTGAGAAATTTTGGCATATTTCAATTTTTCTCCCTTGGAAATAGTCCTCAGTTCATTGACCTCTAACTTTTGACCTGGTAATCTTAACATGGAAAGGTTTTGAGATACTTGAATTCGTTAAATTTCCAAACGATTTCATATCTTAAAAGCTAAAAAATCCGATCTGGTCTATACTATTTTAAGGCCTAAACATTTTCGCCCATTACTTTAGGAAAACCCTGTACATATCATATATCTAGTACTGTATACATATGTAATAGTAGCTAGTTATCACACTTAAAACTTAAAAATAAGTCACAAACAAGTTATAGGTAGGGTAGGTATTATTTATTGCAATTTTTAAAAAAGATTAATATAAAAAACCTGAATCAAATAGCAAAACGAACTAAAGATAAGTGTTCAATTTTCTTTTATTTGATGTAGCAATAATTATGAAAGAGTAAATATTATGTGTTATAGCATAGTAAATAGTAGGTATCATCAGTATCAAACTCCGAATAATTTAAAACATGCTAAATTTTAATCTCTTCCAAAATTATAAAATATTAATGCAAATGAATGCATATTTCATATCGCAAGCACAAGTATGAAGAAAAGTATATTTATATCAGAATGTCCATAGTATAGACGAAATTATAAAATGTATCAACTACAAAGTAGAGCAGTAAGTCTTAGCAAGTAGTAGATACTATTAGTAAGCAAAACATGCTTTCATGTTAAAAGTGCTAATGTTTAAAATATTGAAGTTTTTTCCATCGATGTGTAAAAAGTAGGTATTAATCGTATAGTAGGGTATTACATCTAACTAGTAGCATGCAATGGACTATGGAATACATATAAGTTACTATATCAAGTATCCTGAAATTTGGAAAGTCTTGTGAAAACAAAAAAAGTATGTAACAAACGTGTACAATCTTCTAGTCGACTCTTTTCAAGCCATTTCTTGATCAAAATGCAAGTCAAGTCTAGCAAGTTCTCTCAAAGACCAATCTTAACTTAAAGACACAAAGAACGAGTAAAAAATCAAACATTCTTTTAGGACTCTACCGCCACTACTTATTCTATCAATATCCAATCAACTTGATATACCAATTCTATTCTGCCCACGGCTTGCGAAAAATACTCCTAGTTAGCAAGACAAAAAATTTCCAATCGTTTAAAATTTAAAATATAACAACTTTCTCTTGACTATAAGTAGGTAATATTTAATATATTATATAGGTACCTACTTTATTATCTAATCCTTAGCACTTAGCTTTATTATCATTAGAGATTAGATGCTTTTTATATTTAAAACTGCTAAAGTAAATCATTCAATAAAAATAAAAATAAAAGAAATAATACTGTGAAAGGTATACATATATAAATATATAAATAAATATATAACTTCAACGCACAGGTTAAAGAGGTATAGATTTTAGATTATATAGATTCATCTGCTGTAGTCTAATAAGGGTGAGGAGAAAGAACTTTAGCTAAGCGTAAAACAACTATCCAGAAATGAATTATCTACATCTACATCCCCAATAACATTTAATTTACCTAAAATACCTATTCAGAATTCATCTAATGAATTACTAAATAGGTAAATATGAATAGGTTAGGAACAGTATGCAATTTATTATTATTGTTAAATAGATTGACATTTTAAAGTACAAAAAGAATGAGCAAACCTTGAGTTTAATGTTGGTGTCTATAAAAAGGGACGAATTACGAAGTTGATATCCGACAAGAGTCTCGTCCCTCGAAGGCATGAAACCCAGAATCCCAATGTCAAATTCTCTGCAATATTTGTCGAGCAACTCTTTATTCCATTTATCCATGGTGAGATACTTTGTGTAATTCTCGAATACAATTACACTGAAACGTCCTTTATCAGCGTTGGCCACATTCGAGCTGCTCGCCAACGTTGGCAACGACTTGAGAGAGACTTCGAATTTGTATCTGTAATAAGATATAAATAAAAAGACAATTTATACCTTTAAACTTTTGCTTCAGCGACATGCCGACATTTTAATGTAGGCGTATAGGTACTACCTATATAAAATGCTAACTTTACCGAATAAAGAACAAGAATAGGTACTTTCTACTTTCTACAATATATTTGAATTATATTTAAAAAGTTTAAGTTGAAAAAAGTTATTATAATATTATTTCCTATCATGTACTACAATCTCTCAGCTTAAAACAAGTAAGCATAATAATATCTATTAGTTCATAGAGTATAGTATAACACTAGTTTGGATGTTATAATATTTTTGGCTTTGTCTAACTTAAGATAAATTGAACCATTAAACTTCGCAAACTTTTCTTTTATATGATCATTTATACTCTAAACATATCAGCAATATCTATTAAAAGAGAAATACCAACTTAATGACTGTAAGCTAAAGAAAAAGTTTAAGAAATTAGCTCTCAAATAAATGAGATTAATAAATTATTATATTAAAACATTCTACAAAGTAAAACCTGACATAACCCCATAAATATTGCTAATTAAATTAAATACTGTATCTTATTCCTTTGTAATATTATGTGATATAATCACAATTATAATCAATTTAATTGCTAATAAAAATAAAAATAACACCCAACTCAAGTATGCAATACAATAAAAAGTAGGGTACTCTAATCATACAATAGTATCTACTATCTACGTATAGTTTATGCATAATCATAATCACTAATCACATCTATCCTCATACTGTTGTCGAAAGTTAAATTTTAAATTACATTACACCATAGAGACTTGAAATGAAACTAGTAGCTAAAGTCTTTCTTTCTTTTTACAGAAAAAAATGTCTCATTTTGAATCACAAAAAAAAATCTCTGAACCGCAAATCTTAAGAATGCATTAGTAGGCTTGAATTTAATTGTCCTATTCATTAAAAGGAGTTTCAAAATATGTTTAAAAAAAAGTTAAAAATGAGAATACTGGATTCTAGAATAAAATTCTAGAATGTTTTATATCATACATATTATAAGGAAAAGCAGTTTATAAGATCGTATGTTGGATAGTGAATAGTTTGCATACTAATCGAAATAAAGCATGAGAGTATTCAATCAAATTGATTTATACCTTTTCTGTCAATGAAATTAAGTGTATTTCCTCAAAAAGAAAATTTCAATGGATATTATATTAGAATGACTAAAATAATATAATCCTAATAAGAATATGCCTTAAAACAGGTATAAAATAAAAATAATATCAAATTAATAGTAGTATGGGTACGTACTTCAACAACTAGGTACTTATACTTAGGATTAGTAATAAATAGTTACTCGTAACTTACTTGATTCGATTGTGCACAAGGATTTCTGGTATTTCTCTGCCAATTCTAGAAAAAGAATTATCAACAAAAAGAAGAACTTTTGGATCAACTCGAATTTTAGAGCTGGTAGATGTTGAGTGATCTTTCCATTTTTTAAATCCATTCTTGCTAGAATCGGTCAACAATGTTGGGCAGCTGTAAGTTGCCTCGGGAATCTTATGGATAAGTCTAAAATTAAAAAAAAGAAAAAGGTAACTATTTAAAAATGCTAGAAATATTTTGAATTTATAAGAAAGTTTATAAAAAATCTCTAATAAATTTTGAACATTTTGAATCGATTTTTGTTCAGTTTCTGATGGATTTAGAAAATTGGAGCCAATAGGTTAAAATGATCATCAATTCAAAACCAAAACATTTACCAAAATTAAAAAATTCTGGTAGGTATAAGTACATCTAAACATAAATTAGGAATTTATAGAAACTCATCAGTTTTATATAGTAGATAAGTTGATCTTTATTTTGAATTACGAGTACCTTACCTATATAATTGCATCGAAATAGGTCAATATTCAAAATTAGTATCCAACAATTTAGGTACATATATATAACAAATAATAATTTAAAAAACTGCCAGAATTATTTTTAGCAACAAGTTTGAAAAAAATCTAAATATCATCACACATCATCATTGATAAGTCCTAATTTTGAATGAAATCTTATGAGAATTAGACTCTAATTATCTAAATCCATTACTAAAAAAATTTATCAAGCAGTTTATATGTAACAGTAAGTAGGTATGTAATGTACATTGCAATTGTATCATTCATGTGTGTGCATAATGCAAAAATGGCTACATTTCCATCAATTTGTAAAGGAAAAAATTTACCATTGTATTGCATTCATATCAGAATTAGAATACAGTTATATACTTTATACCCATAAAATTATATGTAAACTACCTAGTATCATAATAATACTCGTATATCATCAGTTAAGAAAATATTTTCAATTTTTAATCTTGTTTTATAAGGTGCCTAATACCTAAACCAAATTAAATTTTTTTAACGTGCAATGTGGATCAATAAAAATCAATTGAACCTGTACGAAACAAAGAAGTTAAAGAATAAATAATTCTTGAAATTCAACCAACCTTTTATCGTCAGTAAATAGGCAAGGTAAGGTAGTTGAATTTTTTATATTTTTATTTGTACAAAGTACAGTACAAGTTTCTACAAAGTACAAAGTAGAAAGAGAGAGAGAGAGAAACATATAGAGATAGAGATAAAAAAAATAAAAAATAAAAAACATAGGCACCTCGCTACTGCTGCCTGCCTACTTAAGATTTTGTCGAATTTCTAGCATACATATTATCCAGATAAATAAAATGAATAAAACCTTTTACTACATTGCAATTTAATCTAGTAATCATGCACTTTCTTGAAATTGGTTATCGATCTTATATTATACTCTATTAGGCTATGATAACTAAATACATAGTGTGTGTAAAGTATAAAAGAATAAAGTGTAACAGTATTAGTAGGTACTTGGTAAAAAAAATATGAAGAAAACAATTTAGATCAGCTCAGTTCGGTTCGCTAAAGATAAAAGCTTGGTAAGTAGAAAATTTATTGTATACTTGATACCTATATAATAACAAAATACTACTATCATACCTTGCTAATGAATAATACTAATGAATAGGTAGTATCAGTATTTTTATATCTCAAAGAGTTTTTATAGTTTTCCAATTCCAAACCAGAAAAAATAGAAATTGTAATGTTATTAGAGTTACAGGGTAAATTAGAATACGAGAATTTGACCAACCAAGTGACCTCACGACTAGTATGTAACAAGGGTTTAACATAAAAAGTTTGGGGTAACTTGAGATTTTGACTTGGGACTTGGGGCCAGAGGAAATGTCAAAATACGAAAAATAATTTTTGGAGCAAGTTTTGATTTTACTCTAAAGTCTAAAAATGTCATAAATTGATTAAAGTAAAAAAGAAGCATACCTGTAAATTGGTGGATGAAATTGTGCTTTGAATGAAGTGAAGACAACCAGGATTATAGTGACTAAAGATACGAGTAAAAGCCATCTTTTTAAAGTTGCTAAATGGAATCGTAATTTTAAACGACCGGTCATAGGGCATATTGACCATCTAGAACAGACATATTTTATTCCCACCAAAAAGGCTGAAATAAGTCGACTTCTTGATCGCATTTCTGTTCCTCAATTTCTTCATCCAGAAAGTACATCATCCAGAAACATTCACACAATCTTACAAAGTTTTACTTTTTAATTTTAAACACTTCAATCGCAATTTCTAAAATAATGTTTTACTGACTGCTACAATAGTACAAAATCTCAGTTATTTTGTACTAAGGAAATGTTTTTAAGATTTCTTTTAACAAGAGCCAAAAACTCAATTTCATTAGGGTTTCGGTTTCACTATTTTTTGTGATGTTAGGGAAGAAATAATTTTAAGCCACTTGAGTTGCTTCTAGTCAAGAAGTCGTTCATTTATGTTCATTTATGTCTTCCGTTTCGAGTTTTTTTTTACCTTTTTTTCTTTTTCAACTTAAGATTAGAAACCACCATCACCGACACGATTTCGGGTAACAAATCTTGATCCTCCAGGCGGGTTGTCCAGAGCATTTTTCTTCCATAGTATCTTAATAATGTAACTGCTGATTTACAAATTGCTCTTTTCTACTCTATCCTCTGACCTCTGGTATAGGTATATTTTACTTACTTATCTCTTAACCGACAGACTTCTAACTTTTGACCGCAACAAATCTTTTAAAGCTCTAGAGTAGTGCTTAGTTCAGCTGAAAAGTTATTAAATTCAACTTTCCTTTTATTCTTTGAACTCGGATCTTCTCCAGCATTCAATGTCCATTCTATAATAAAAAATAAAAAACAAATTCAATAGTAATTAAAAGTAGGTAGGTACCCTATTTTATTTTCAATTAATAATACAATACTTGAATATAATAATATTTTAATTTCAATGGGTCTTTGCCCTGCCATTAGCTACTATGTTTTCGTATATAAAAACTTGATAAAAATAAAAAGTATTATGTTATATAGGTATCGTTTAAAATACAATCGCCTTCCTACTAGGTACTATTTATTGTAGTAATTGTAATAGAAAGTATTTTAGGTACGAGTAGGAGTAGTATGTCAAAAATTTTACTTTCTCTTTTATCATTTACGGATACCTACCTAATTCAAAGTCTAAAATACTGAAATGTGTAAATTAACGATAAATAATCTATATCTACTATACCTTTACAAAACTCAATTTGGTTAAGTTAATAAATGAATTAAGTAAATATATTAATAGTAGGTACGGTACCTAAGTTAATCCCAAATATTTGAGGTTAGATAGAAAAAAGAAAATTTTATATAATTTTTTTAATTTATGAAAACTGCGAAATTTTGCAATGATTTGGGAAGAGAAAGAGTAGAGGATTAGCCTGAAGGTAATGCCGACCTAAAAATTATAATTTTGTGTACGATGAGATTTCTAAAAATTGACAAAAAGGGAAAAAAGAACCAAGATAGATGAAATTCAATGTGAGCAGCACAAGCACTAAAACACAACTGAACTGAACTGAAACTCCTCTCGGGTAGAAAGAATTTCTATTTCTATATAATCTTTTCATGCATGCTCACAAATACTTACTGGTAAAGTAATACTATATTACCTACATACAGAAGTCACAAAACAGCAAAATATTTATCCCAATTCAAGTTAAATAAGAAAAGTAAAGAATGTGGATAGCATGTATCACTAATAATGGAAAGAAAAAAGACCAAGAAAAGTCCAATCCAACTAACAAATACATTTTCTCATTTCAAATTTCATTTCATATCATTTTTCTTCTCTGAAAGTAAATACTTACAAAAATATGCTAGTTTTAGTTATAATAAAATCTCATATTAGGTATTACACTAGGTATTACAAGTTAGTATACATAAGGTACTTTTGTAATAGAAAACGCTTAAGGGAACTAACTCGTTCTATAAAAATTCTCAAAATAAAATTGATTTTGTACGACCTCATCAGATCATGATCATACGCCAAAGTTACTTTCGCTTTAGACTTTCACCTTACATTACCTTTGTAAAAATAGTATCAAAATAATGGGAGAAAGCCTTTTATTAAATTTTTCTTAACCATTTTCATAATTTCAATTTCCTCTTCCTTCAAATACTCAAGATTTCGTTCGAGACTGTCAGTTGATCAACTTGAACTTCTCAACTTGATTTGCTCTCCTCTCTTTAAAAAGCAAATTTAGCTTTTCCTTCATTTTATGATTCAATATTCTGATAAAACAGGATCCACGTCCGCATCAATATCAGTATCAGTGTACAGAATACAAATACAAATTAATGAAACTCTTTTTGGATCTCACAATATTAGGTAAATATTAAATTAAATTAAAATTAAAATCAAGGAAAAAGAAAAAGAAAAAGAAAGGCATAAGAATCGAAACGCATGAAAAACATGAAGAAAAATCAAATTTACTACTAGATTTTTTTTACCAAAATTTAAAATAAAGACAACCAGTTTTTTTTGGACGAGCAAAATGAGCCCTTACTATACGAGTATATTCAACTTTGTTTGCACTTTATCTGTCAGTTTGTCTGTCCATGGGATAATTCGAAAACTACTGGACCGATCATTAGGAACCCTTAAAGAGTCTAGTTGAGCCATTTCGGCAAAAATCTCAAGTCACCCCTTGAACTCCTTGAGGTTCTGTGGACCCTTTAAGGGGCCCCCAGAACCGGAAAATTTTTAATTTCATAAAAATATTCTCCAGTCTAAAATGCAAATATATGCGGTCCACCCGGTCTGTGTACTAGCATTAGTAGGGTATGTTTTCGTAAAAATTTGATAAAAATACAAATAACCGCAAACATTTTTTGATTGGGATAATTTGAAATTCTTATGGTAAGGTAGGTATAGCCCTGAGTCAGAGTACCTCAAAAAAGTATGAGGCAACATGAAATTTTGACCTTAATTAACGCCGAAAAATAACAAAATACTCAGAATGATTAAAATGCTTTGCTCGCCCTATTTGTAACTAACTGCTAAAGAGCTGTTGATTAAGTCCTAGTTTCTATCATATTAAGTAATTCATAAGAAGTACTTAGCAATTGTATTGTAAGCTGGTAAATTTTGATCGCCTACATTTTGTAGATTTATATAATCGTTCCTACTACGATTTGTTTTAAATCTTACATTTTAATTTAATTATTAACCACAATTATAAATAATTTACTAAATTACTAGAATTGATATGAACGAATATGTAAACAAATAAAGGGCAGTTGAAGTTGACAGTTGAATTTTAGAAAATAGAAGTAGAAGTACACTTGTAGATACATACCTAATATAATTTTAATTCGCATCTGCTATATGAACTTTCTTTAAAAAGAGGTATGTCATGTATTAATAAAGTATCATCATCAAACCAGTGCCCTATAAAACTACATAATATAATGCTATCCTTTTAGAAAACAAACTGACTGTACTGTATGTGTTACATAATATACTAGTAGGATGCTCAAGAGCGAGCAAAATGAGAAAGTTTTACAAAATGTTAAAGTGGAGTCCTTCAGTCAGCATTCGAAATAATCTAATATGCATGTAACTAAAATAAAAGAAACTTACTCAACTTTTTAAGCGAAAGAAAATAATGTAAAACAGACAAAGGCCAAAATTTTCAAGTAGTCCCTTCCCAAATACCAAGGCAAGATTGAAGATAATATGCAGATCTACAAAATGTTTTACTTTTAAGACACACTATTTAAAAGGAAATCCTATCGATTTTCCTCACAGACTTTTATACTTAGGTACTTACGAGTATACTTATTTATTTTCTAAATATGAAATGCAAAAGGCACTTCAGTTATTTATTTCATTATTCTCATTCAAATAGTATAAGCATACAAACTCAAAATACTTAACAAGTGAGCTAAACTTGTATTACTCCAATGGAGTAATACAACCTCCATATACCTAATACCTATCTATAAAGGCTATAAAGTTAAGTCTTATAAATTGTTGGAAGCTTTACATTACATGTTAATACAAATCCAGTATCTTATCTTTAGAGACTCGAATTAAATCAGAACAGAGCTAATAACTTGCTACCTATTACATATATTTTCACTCATTTATTATTATTGCATTTTGCAAGCAATTGCAAGTGCTAGGCTCACAAAAAACAATCTAGGCATTTAGGTAAGTGAAAGCTAATCTCATCTTATGATTTAGTCACTCTGATTGATATTCATGTGATTAAGTGATACAACTAATTTAATTACCTAAATCAAAAAATTATAAAAAATTGTAATATAATTGAGGGTATCACTTAACTAACTAGGTAGGACGCTCAAGTACTATGTACCTAGCTATTAGTACCTATACGGGTACTATTAATACTAATACTAAATAGGTAATAAAATTGTGTAATATACAAAGCAATACTGCAGACTGCATGCCATATACGTATGATCAACAAACGTGGACCCTAACCATAAGAATAGAAAAATGGATAAAAAGTAGAGCATGTCGTACATACTTATACTTAATAGTAAAGTTAAGTGTAAAGTAAAGTAAAGCGTTTAGGATTGAATTGAATCAAGTAAAAGTTTTAGTTTTTACTATTAGTCTTAGCAATAGTTTTTTATCAAAAAACTTAAGATTTTTAGAGTCCTATAACTAATATATCTATTTTCTCAGATCGCTTTAAGCTAAAGGCTAAAACCAAAGTCTATATAGCAAAAGTTAAGTCTTGCTTGTGACAATATTATTTCTTACAATATTGAATCTAGTAGGTACTTCAACTTTTTCCATTTTTAAGAGTATGGATTATTGTGTGAATACGAGTAGTTGAGACTGTATAAAGCCAAAATATGATAAATGACCCATTCTCACTCTCGGCCGAGTAAAACCCCTTACTTAATTCTTAACTTATAAGTATAAGGTATATAAAATCTTATTAGGTATAACAGTTTTATTTAAGATTTGAGAGAAACCCCTCTCACAAAAAACTTGTGAGATTTTCTACCAGTCATTCTATAAATTTCTCCAGTCGGAGAATATACTAGACTAGTAGCCCACGTATATGATTATATACCCTACTTATACTAAGGCAATACTTATACTTATGTTTAAATTTCAATACTTGACCATAAATACACAAAAGTATGAGTCGGGCGGGCTTGGGCTCAAAGTTTGGAAGTCTTTGGAGCTTCGGGCGAGCATATTGTAGGCCCGCCCGAGTCCGAGGCCCGAAGTTCGAATTACCCTTTACTTGCGAATTTTTGAATTACAAGTAATGCAAAAAAAAATAAAAAATTGCGATTTGCATTATACGAATCTCGAAAGTATTAACCTTTGATTATAAACTTTGATTATAAATGAGAGCAATAATTTTATAATGAACAATAATTAAAATGGTCTTAAATTTTTCATAATTTCAAAATTTTTGGCTTTTTTTCAGGCTTTTCTGGCAGGATAAAAAATTTGTAATCAGGCTTGATCGGGCTTAATTTTTAGACTCCTATGATCTAAGGTGGGCTTGAGCTAAAAAATTTTGAAATTTCTCATGTCTAGTCCAGGAGCATGAATAGGTTTTATATTATACCTATTCAGCTTAGTTAATATTATTAAGGGTCCTTTCCCCCATTTCCGTTCTTTGAAATTGCACCCAAATCTCTTTTGTTCTTTTAAATTTAATTTCTTAACTTTGTCCGTTAAATCAGAATCACTAAAATACAGCAGAGTATGAGACAAAATATGAGAGAAATAAAAGGGCAACTCATCTTCAGTTCTTGTAAACCCATTTATGAATAGCTGAAAGTTATGGGTAAGTTAGTATGTATATGTATACATACTCTTACTCCTTACAACAGAGCAGAGTAAAGATATCTAAAAATAAATTTTAATATAAGTTAGATATTAAAATTAAAATTGAAATTAAAATTAATTCTTTAATGAGTACCCTATCTATTTCATATCTAATTTGATGAATGCTTTAAATAAAAAATGTTATTTTTCAAATTATTTCAAATTGTTTAAAATACGAACAAATTATGAAAGTATAGGTAACATCAAATATAGCTATTGAGAAATTTTAAATAGGTAACTAGATCTAGGTATTAGAAAAGTAAATTCTCGCACCTTGACTATGATTTTAGGATTTTAGGATTTTAGAACAAACATACCTAATACCTATGCCTACGAGTATAATGTACAAAGTACAACCATAAACATACATACCCTACTAAAAAAGCAGAATAGAGATATATATTTATCGACTATAATCATGAGCATTATCTCTTTCATCAATTGTTTCGTATAAAATTATAATGCATTTTATTTTTATGCTTTTACTTTTACTTTTATGAATGCTACAAAAATATAATATTGTAATTAATGGAAAATTCAATAAACTTTTCTAGTTTTAAAAGTGTAATATCAAAGATAATAAAAATAAAGATTTCCTAATGGGACATTTTTGTATCTCTTAAAAGAATTTAAATGCATAATATCGCAATTCAAAAAGAAGTCGCCGAGCAAATTGATCTAAAAATGTTAAACTTTCATATTATTGTAAAAATCAATAATACAAGGATTCAGGATTCTAAAATTAACGATATCCTGGGCTCTGGGGTTGACAGACGACAGATAATAAAATATCATTTCAAATGCAATTATAATTTCAAAGAAGTGTTACAAGTACCTATATTATTTTACTTAAAATAAGTAAAAAGCAAGAGATTCCTTAGGCATTGTTATTTCGATTTTGATCAAATATAAAAATATAGTGTATGACTTGAACCTCATTGTGATTTAGTTGTTTTCTACAAAAAGAGAAAAGAGACGAACTAGGTATTTTATAATTGGAATAACTGAAGTGGTTCGTTTCGTATCATTTTTATTTTCTATTAGTTTCTTCTACAAAATTGAACACTAATAAAGAGCGGCAGTGGAATCAAGTAGAAGATAAGTTACCTACTAATAAAGAATTTACAGTTGTATTCAGTAGTATACAACAAAAAATGCTTATACTACATTATACTTAGGTATATAGATTAGATTTATAACATCTATGTATACTGTATATACTATGATCTATATATTTATATATGTATTATGTATTCATGTATACATATAATATAACATAACTAACTAAAATGATAGGTAGGTAAATGCGAAAAATGAAAAATGATATTACCTACTATTATATAAAATACAAATACAAATTTTATTCAATTGCTCATATAAAGTACCGTGGACCTATGTAGTATGAAAATGAATATGAAGTACCCTACTATAATGCGAAAGAGCAAGCACCTATGTTGCCTGATCTAAGGATAAGTCAAAAGTGAAAGTAACTTTTTTATGGAATTTTACTTTAACCTGGCATCTAAAACCAAAAGTAAATGAAAGTTACTTTATCCACTAACCACTAAAGATATAATCCACTCGAGCATTTTTATAATTTTCCAACATGAAATCTAAAACGCCAATAAAAATAAAATTTGAAAGATACCTACTATAAAAATAAAGAGTCATGGACAATTTATTCGATTAAGTACCTTTAACCTTAATATCTCATTCTTTATGAGATACTCGTAGAATCAGTGGACTATCTACTACCTAGTCACTTTACATATCCATAATCCATATGTAATATTTGTGCTCGAGCCAGAATTAATTAACATATTTAAACTATTTAAATTTATTCTTAATATCATAACTTAGAAAAATAAGTATAAATATAAAAGATCTGGATCATAAAGCTTCAAGACAAGAGGAAAGACAAGAGGTAAAACAAATAAATTCAATCAGTCGGGATTGGGATTCATTGGAACGTGAGTTATTTGATCTTTGGTAACAGCTATAGGGTACCTAGTATAAATAGTTTAGGTAGTTTCTAGATATTTTTTACTGTGTACTGTGTTAGTTAGTACAAAGTAGGTATTACTGTATTACTATGTAGGTCAGAAGAAAAGTATGTAATACTTTCCTTAATAAAAATGTAAAAAGTGAGTGAAGTACCATATTGAATATTGTATATAGGTAGGTACCGTACCATATAATCAAGTAGACAGCAGGTATCTTATTTCTTTCTAGCTTTCTGCTTTAATATTTATAACTCTACTTACTCAAGATCAGTTTGGAGGACCCTTCAAACTTCAAACTTAAATTAAAAAATAGACGCATTTTATGCCTATATAAAGCTCATTCATTTTTCTCAAACTCAAATTACATCAATATTTTAACGACTTTGATTAAAACTTTTTTAGGATTATATCATCCATGTTACTACTACAGTATTTGCTCTGTATACTTAATACTTGAAAACCAAGCAATAAGAAAAGATATAATTGTTATCCACTCTGTATAGAGTAGAATATCTACCTACCTTTACTTTTATTAATGTATACTTTACTTATACTCTGTACTTGTATTTACCTATATACCAGTACTACTACTACTACTACTACTACTACTACACTGGTATTTAATGTATAAAAGCGTATGCTTTAACTTTAAACTTAAACCAAAGAAAAAAAGACATTTCTAAATCTAAAGTGGCTTTTATCTCTTTTTCCAAGGAATTATTACTCTGATGTAAGGATTGTTATTCCAAAAAGAAAGCAATAAATGTACTTTTAAAAAGATACCAAGAAATATTGCTATTTCTTTCTCTGCTTTCGGATATTTTCTTAATCCTTTCATAAATTAAAAGATACCTACCTAGCTAAAACAAAAGACTTAATGTATAATAAAGAAAGTTTATCTATTATGTATAAATGAACATTTTAAAGCAACTCTAATACCTAAGTAAGAAATAATTACTTTAAATTCTTGACTTATTGAGTAAATATCAGAAATGATTAAGATCAAATATTATACAATTTATAAAGAAATGAAAAATTTATATTTCAATTTTCAGCCTACACATATATTTATGTACAATATTACTCAAGAAAAAGCGACTTAGCTTCAACTTCAATTTAACTAATCGTAAGTTTTTTCATTGTAATAACAAAGGAAAACAGCACAAAAAATCTTGTGTAGTGAATTAAATACAATCTTTAGGAAAATGAGAATTTATCTGTAAAATAATATGCCCATTGCTATCTGCAATCTGCAATTAAAGTAGGGAGATTAATATAACCTAACTACATTAATCTTTGAATATACGAGCAGCTTTTTTATAATAAAAAAACAAGCATTTCATGAAATAGGTACAAACTAAAATTGCAAAAAAAAACTTCTCAACTTTTACTCTCGAATATCATAATGGCAAATGTAATGGCAAACTAGTTTTTGTTTAGTAATTTAAAATTGTAGCAACTCAACATATATATGATTAAGATTAGAAATAAATGATTTCAAGTTGTATAAACGAAATATATTAGGTATAAGGTATTATAATACTAGTAGATATACGTAGTAGTAGGAGTAGGTACTGATATATGAATGCGATGTTATCTTGGTATAGCGTAGGTGAACAAATTTTGGTAGGCCCTTCCTAGTAAGATTTATCTTTAGGACTAGGAGTAGTACTGAAGTAATAAGTAATAACAAAATAAGTCTATAAGTAGTAGATACTATAAGTACAAGTACATATGTATTATATGTATATATCGAATGGAAAATAGTTGAGTTCAGTTCGTTCAAAAAGCAGATTTAGAAATATGGCTTAAATGCACGAGAGAAATAAAATAAATGAATCCGAAAAAATAGTATCTTTCTCTTTACGTTTAATTTTAGTAAAGCATTTAAACATAAATTTAAAGCTATTGACAGATAATCCAATTCATTGAAGCCTTACATTTTAGTATAAATCATTGTAATAAATGCACAAAGTAATGTAGTAACTACTTAACATTAAACTTGAGTTCAAATTTCAAATGCTCATTCAATTAGGTATGTACTATATTATACCATATTATATGAAAAGATATCACAGATATTATTGTTGAATGGCGAATGGTATGCCAAATCCAAAATGTACCTATAATACAATGCCCTAAAATAAGTAAATTTGACTTTTTTTGATTTAAAGTTTTAGCTCCATAGGCATAGGATCTTAAAATATGACTTAAAATGACTTTCTTTTCTATTCTATTTCTATTATCTACCTACTAATTGCTACCTACCGATTTAGTATATTATAAGTCTTAAAGCATATTATACGCATTTACTTATGGAATGGAAGAAGGTTAGTAGATGTAAAATTAAAGGGCTCTTTGAAGGTGTACCCTTACCAAACAATAATAATATGAGTGAGTACCTATGTATTATGTATGAAATACCTACATACGGAGTAATATGTAAAAAGTTTCAGTGGAGTCTCATACCTAGTAGGGTACCTAACGATTAATGTAAATAGCATCAGGCTGAGATTAGGACTAGTAGGATTTTTGAAAAAATATATTAGCTAGGTATTTGTAACATACATAACATAACATGATGAGTAATAAATATTATAAATTATATTGATATTTTTTTTGTACAAGTATGAAATTGTAAAATTTAGAATTAGATTACTAATAAAAAAGTAAAAATTTATAGAATGTAAATTGATTTTTTTATGAATTTTACAAAAAAATTGAAAAATAAGCTTTGCCTTTTTATTACATTGCATACTTCCAACCCAATTATTATTCGGTGAGCATTTCTAACTAACTAACCCTCCATGCAAATTCGTGCATTTTTAATATAACAAAGTAAAAAAGAAATTTTTGCCAAACTCTATTTCGAATATAAATTGGAACTAGAATAATAATTTCGTGAGCGAAGCGAGCAACTATACTATTCATTTTTGTTTGCACTTTGTCCGCCTTCTGTTTGTTCGCGAGATAGCTCAAAAACTATTAAACCGATTTTAATAAAACTTGGCGTAAAGAACCCTTAAAAAGGTCAAGTTGTGCCATTTCCACAAAAATTTCAGATTAAACCACCCCTTGGGATATTATAATTATGGATCTTTAATCTAATGTGGGGAAAAAATCAAAAATAGGTAAGATATAAAAGTTATTAATCGATAACGAAGATTTTGAATATTATGATATCATTAATTGACCTCTAAAAATGAGGTAATCCGAAATGGCTTCAATGCTTTGCTCGCTCAACTGATAAACTAATGAGTAGGTAGTTAACTAATTAAATCCTAGTAGTGATCATAATATTCAGTATCTAGTATGAAAATACACTCAACTCAAACTCAACTCAAATTACTTTTGCTTTTGATGCATATTTATTCATATTTTTACTGAAGATGAGTATAAAAAATTATGGAATGTTTAATAGAATTGTTATGTTATATTATACCTAGCATAGTTTATTTATGTATGAAGAATCGATTTCATAAAAATTTTCATAAAATACTCAGCATAGTGAAGTAAAGTATTCAATAATACCCTACATAAAATAGTCCAGCAACAGAGTAAGGGTTCAAGAGTTATGTGTATTATGTGTATAATATACACACATAATTATAATATGTAATAATGTACCACATATATTATGTACATTATTTAAAAAAATAATAAGCTGTAATATATTAAGGGTGAAAACCAACAGAACGATAGTTTATATCCTCTCCTCGATACCTCCAAAATTTACTAATTACATTACTAATATACATATACCTTACCTTACTAACGAATTAACGATTAGTCATTCATAAATTAGGTAGGGTACTGAATAATTATAATTACTTACTACCCTACATACTACACTATTAAAAATAAATTGTAAAAATTGTTACCTTAATAATCTTTCTTTTTTAAACTGTAGCTCCGCTTGCAGTACATTTACATTACTGATTGTTTCGAGATTTATTTTAACCATTCCATGATGTATTTAGGGTAGGGTCGGATCCAATTCCAGTTAGACAATTCTCCAATTAGCTCTCGTGTTAAATAGGTGTAGTACGATAAAACTTAATATTCAAATTCATATCCCTATCATTTTCTGGCAGGCACTTAACGAAACTAAAATATAATTATACAAATTAAGTTTATGCACTTGTATAATTATTAACATAAAATAGTTATTTAAATAAGATACAACTAAACTAAAGGTACAACTTAAAAAATTTAATTATTAATTTACCTGATATTTTTCCAGAATTTGTCAGATTCTGATTTTGCCTTGCCAGAATTGAAGTTTTGAAGCTAGGACTCTTATTATTATGTGTTTTTTTTATCACAATCACAATTCTCAATAAGAATTCGAGGTATTTTAAATACCCTAACTAACTATCTAAAATTAAAAATTTAACTGTTTTGTTTACATAAAATTAAATTAAAAAAATCACAAAAAGTTATTTTCTTCAAACAAACTATACTATGTGTATATCTACTCTAAAATCTATGTGCTAATAACTATGATTTCTTGATTTTAGTAAATTATCATAATAATAATAAGTATGTATTTGTATTTGCTTTAAAGTTTTATTTATTTTAATATTAAAATAACAAGTGTTTTAATTTAACTTTTAATTATTTTTTTTCACTAAAAAAATTCAAGTTTATTTTTATTATTTATTTTTGTTATTACTTTTAAATTTCATCCGAAGCTTTCATTTTTTAGTGAATATAAAAAAAACCTTTGTTCATTTTTTGGGGCTCGCTCAGCCTCAATCTGCCTGGCCCTGCCTATCTGGCTGGCCAGATTCTGGCTCTGATGATGAGAAACCCTACTTATAAGCTTCAAAGGACCTAATACCTAAATTTTCACGAATCGAAAGGGGAGTAAAATCATGTCGAAAATCGAGTTTTTCAGATACGTATCAACATCAACTTAATATATAAGCAGACTACTTACTATTATGTTTTCGAAAATAGGGCCAAAAAAAATCTTTTTTTTTTTCAGAAACAACCAAAATAGTGTATCATTAATGTCCTTTAAATAATAGTTTAATAGGGTAACTTAGTTAGTACCTAGACCTATTTTCATCAACGTTAAGGTATACTGTTTAAGAAATATTTTTATACTTTTGTAAATAAAAGTAAACTGAGATGGAGGATAATAATATTTTTTATCTAATACTCTGCCAGTAAAAAAAAATTTCACCTATATAATAATAATTAATAATAACAATACGCCAGTAGTATCTCTCTCTCGCTATGCACGTGGATAATAATTAATAATAAAAAATTTAGAATTGTTTACATATTTATTATTCCACTTTAATGATCCCAACGATCACCAATAAAATATTAGTGTTACATAAAAAAAGAATAAAAACGAAAGGGTAATGTATGTATCACTAAACATAAAGATACACAATTACCTACAATTTTCTTTTGGCATAATATTAATATTCTAATTAAAATTAAAATTTCTACAATTTGAAAAGTGTGCGATTAAAAATTACAATAATTAGACAAATATAAACAATAAAAAAACAGCACCTTTATTATCTAGTTATTTTACAACAAAAAAAATATATTCAAATCTTTTTGAAGTGTTAAATTCAAAAAAATTTAGAAAAAAAGATACATGTATGATCTTTCTTCTGATTCTTCGAACTATATTGTCAAAATATTAGACCAAAGGCTCGATTGAACAAATTGTAAACGAGGCAGGTCCAACCTAAATAACAATCAAGCCAAGCCGCAAGCTTGTTAAAGATTTAAATTATTTACTCAACTTATCGTAATTAGTTTACTAGATACTTATCTTATACTTAGATTTTTCTGAAAAATTACATTATTATTATTTACTACTGTTTATAAAATATAAAACCTATCTATTACCTACCTACTACCTGCCTATATTAACATTAACTGTATTTGATCTTTATTAAATTAATTGAAAATTTTAGACGACTTGTCAAACTAGACTCCTAAATCTAATTCAAAAACTTTCTGCATTTTTTTGATGAACAATTACAAGGAATTTTTTTATCAGCAGCTTCTTTACAAAACTTATAGTCGTAGGTAAGTTCATCCCCTTTTGCAATATCTATTAACGCAAAGATGATTATTCGCTTTTTTCCAGAAATTTTGAGGATCTTTGATTCGCAATTTGGCTAAATAATGTTTAAAAAGTTAAAATGAGTTCAAATATCGCATATATCGCATGCAACTTAATAAATAAATATTTTTTACCTCGCAAGAATGATTGATGAACCTAGCTCCATTTCCTGAATAATATACATGTAAGGTAATATTATGTAGGTATTAGGTAGGTATATTAATTATAATATTTTAACTAATAGGTATATTAGAGTTATTAAAAATAGAGCTTGCATTGCTATATATATTATTTCTGTTTCTATTCAAGTCAAAAAGATAAAAGGTCTACTCATTGTGTTTAGCTCTGAAAAACGGAATTTTGGCTTCAATTTACTTGTTAAGAAGTCAAAAAAAGGGGTTTTTCAGGGCTAAACTAAATGAATACATCATAATAGTTATTAATACTCCACTTAAGTACCTTTTAAAGTTGCATCAATAACATCATTTTCATCAATTCTAAAAAAATAACATCCAATGCCTTTTGATTCATAATATTTTTCTCTTATATCACAAACGCTGGATCGAATAATTTCACCTATAAAAACAATTAATTATTAATCGCGAGTAAAATTTTTTAAATTGCTCTACAGTAATTAATAAATTCTGATAATTAATGTATACATCATACATAGTATATTTTATATTATACATACTACATACATACTTTAATAAATGTAAGTAGGTATAATATAATGCTCACCCGAGTATTCAATTATCAAATCGCCTTGCGAAATGTTCACTTTTGTATAAAGACCACGTCCCTGAATTTTAGAGCAGCATACGAGATAATTCTTTGAAGCTATTCCTTTTTCTTTAAGCAAACGATATCTCATTGTCATCGGTAAATTTTGAGTCATTCTAGAATCTACAGCTCTATTTTTAAAAAACACATTTTTAATGAAAATATAAAATTAGGTAACATGCAAAAAAAAGATAAACCTTACCTTGATAGTTCAATAGGAATAGGATCCCGATGCTTCGAAGCAAGCCATCCAAACATGTCATAAGGTTTTCTACCAGTGAATATTTCAGTTCTCGCACTTCCTTTAAAAGTGCATTCTTTTCCAACATTTTGAGGATTATGAAACCTAAATTTATGCCCCCATGCCAATTCAGATGCTTTTGGTAATTGTTCAAAAAGATATTGTATTGAATCTCGATTAATTCCGACTCTAAAAAAGCTCGAGCAACGATTAAAACCTTTTAAATTTAAATACATCATAATTAGTAGGTAGTAATATTAATATATGTAGTAGGTAATACTCGTATAATATAGTAAAAGAATCTGCTTACTGGCTAGTAATTCAAAAGTAGTAGGTAGTTTACTTACTTGGATAATTTTTAGAAATTCTTAGCAAAAAATCATTCCAACAGTTTTCAACATTTGTAGATTGATGAATAATCTCGTTATTGCACAATATTTCATAAATAATTTCAGTTCTGGTCAATAAATGATTATTAATTTTTCCATTTTTTGAATAGCGCATTATGCTTTTTATAGGAGATAATTGTTTCGATTGTAACAAATTTTCCTTTTCAAAACATGAAGTATGATTCATTGAAGTTTCAATAACAGTAGTCTCTTTTTTGATAAAAACATTGAAATTACAATTTATATTATTGAAATTAGACTTATTTTGCTGGAGATTGAATTCATTAATTTTGTTTTGCAATAAAAATATTTTGTTTTCTTCTTTAAAAAAGGAATTCCATTCTGATTGTTCAATAAACGGAAAGGCGAAATTTTCACATTTGTATTCATCAATATGCCTAGGTGAATTTTCAATCCAATTTGCGAACTTTTTAATGCGTTCCATCTTTTCTCTTTTGGAATTGAAATCTTTACATGAATGGTTGACTACAAAATTGATATTTCTATTAACTTCATGGACAAGGTGTGAGTATTGAGGCTTTTTAAATTTTGTATTAAAATAATATCTAGTCATATCATTTAAGTTTTTTTGAGCAGACCAAAAAATTCTTATTGATTTGAAGTCAAATGGAACCAGGATTGTTTCGAGCTTATCGTCTCCTTTTAAAACTTCGGATTTCAATTTAGGCTGTGTTACTGATATGGGCACAATTTCTCCCAAATTAGCTATACATAAAGATCCTATGAACACGACTAAATCTGATGATGAGATAGCAACTTCATATTTCCTGATTGAGTCAAAATCAATAGTTATATTCCTCATAACCTAAAAATAAAAAACTCAATATAATAATAGCGTTAAATGCTCGTTTTTATTTTTCCTCCAAGTCTTGAAAATTCTGATTATAAGAGAAATATAAAGTTCTAATATAAAGAATACACAAAGTATTAGAATTTTCAATGATAATGCGTACTTGGTAAATATGTGATTTCATTTTTTTACCTCAAAATCCTGTTGTAAAGAGGTTTTCGTTATGTGTTGCTTATGCTTAGGACAATAAACTTCTTTAGTTTCAAACATTTGACATTTAGCATCAAGACAACACATAAAATGATAGATAGTTCCACAACCTTTTTTACAACCTAATTTGACAATTAGAATATAGAAAATTATTTTTTTTTAAATTCAAAATATAGGTAAAGAGAAAAGATTGAGTTTGTTATTGAAATTACAATTAAGAGATGCCCCCTTTCCTTTACATTGCCCACAAATTGAGGTAACACATCTTTTTAATGCAGGTCCAACCTAAGATAATTATAAAAATATGTAATGAAATGAAACAAACCTTTATTATCAATATTCAATTTTTACTTGCTGAAGACGACCATTTGTATCTAATAAAATATAAAGTATAATATAATATATACCTAGGTATATATAAATATAAAGTGATTATATATTATATTATTTTATGCATCTTACCTTCCCATACTTCAGAAGACCAAAGGGCACAATTAATATGAACCTAAAAAATCAAAATAATCTTTTTAAGCAATTATTTAAGAAAAGTATGTAAAAGTAAAAAAGTATCAATCAAAACTGCTTTAAAAAGATTTTAAATTATTAATTAATTAACATTTACCCAATTATCATAACCGAAATGTAAAAGACGACCAGCTAATGTTTCTGGGTAATCTCCATAATTTTCACAAAATTGACAAGATCGTTTATCAATAAAAAAATCAGGATTCCAATAAATTTCAGCAAAAGGATTAACATTTGGAAATACATTTATATCAGGTTTCGTGTCAATCATCGGATCAATTCCTGGTTTAATTTCATTTTCCTGCTGTATACGTTTATTTAGGATTTCATTTGTATTCAATTCTTCTATAAAAGTTCCACTTCCATTATACTTCGGAAGAATTTCAATATTAAACCAAGAAAATGCCTCTTTAATTGACGATTTTAATATTTCAATATAAATTTCTATATTCAAGTATGAATTGAATAAATTATCATTGTCCAAGATCAATACAATAAATTTGTAAATACAAATGACTGATTTAGTTTTTTGAATCTTAATCATATTTGTAGTTTTATCGAGTAACTTGTTGAGAGCATCATTTATATCAATTAACTCATTTTTTCCTATTGAACTCTTATGCATACAATCCACCAACACAACTTTTGATTCAACTATATTGTATTTCGAAATTAGATCATTGTCGACTGATTTTTTTGATGTTAGAACATTATTATCTTGTGGTTCTTCCATTTTTTTTGTAAATAATTGAGCTGAATTATAAATGTTGGTTTGATCAGAAGAAATACTATTTTCATTAGTAAATCCGCTTAACTTCTTTAAAAATTTTGTTTTAAAATTATTCAGTACATTTTTGACTCCATTCAAATATTCCTTGATAATTTCTTTCTTCCACATTGGAGGGTCTATTTTCTTGCAATTCCTAATTAGTTAATAATAGGTAATGTAATGATTAGGTATTATAATGTACCAAGGTATCTAGTCCGTAGAGTATACAATACATTGTACCCTACTTTTTTACAATTTTTTATTATTCATTTTCATAGCACTAGACTACAACAATCGTATCACCTATCATCCTATTTAAAGATTACTAATATTTAAAGGCTTGCTTTACCTGCAATCAAATTCTAATTCGGGTAAAATTCCTAATATAGAATAATCATCATTTGTCATCGCTTCACAAGTTGCATGAATCCATTTGTTACACTTTGTACACTCAACCATCTAAAATCAAGTAAAAAATATATTATTAGTTAATTACTTTAATGGATAATTAAATTATAAATCAATATTGTATTTGACTGTACCGGTGTAACATAATCTGATTCATCATATGAACATTGGCAAACTGGTTTTTAAACAAATAAAATCATAAATTATATTATGCATTTAAAATATCTCTACCTTATAAATCTGTTTGAAATAGATAGTGAAAAAAAGAACGATTTTATAATAATTATAATATAAAAAAAGTACTTTACCAGGACAAAAATGCCTAAAAATATTTTGAATAAATTAATTAATAGTTAGGTTCGTTTTATTTCTAATTATACCCATTTCTTCTTCGCTTTGCACATAATTGACACAAAATTTGATTAAGTGAATTTTTATTTTGTTGTTGAAAATTGAGATTAATTCCACAGCTTTTACAAGTTAGACAATTCGGACAATTCCAATTTGAAGTCCAATTCGGATCAAGTTTAATAGATTTATTAACTACTGAATTTCTTAATATACATCCAATGTGTTGAGAAGATTCATTACATTTTTTACATTTAATGATTTCGTTTTCAAACTCTTTATACTCTTTCTTGATATTCATTTTACATAGGTCACAAAGGAGACATTTGCTGCACTTCCAGCCGAGAAATTGGTTATATAAGTCAATTATTTCTTGATTATAAATTCCATTAATTGGTAAAACAAATCTTTGATGATTATCTTTTTCGTAACTTTGTGATTTCAATTTTTCTTTTAAAGCCGTAAAATCAGAGAAAATTTGCTTATCTTCAACACAAAATGGATGATAAGGTTCGACACATACACTGCAATATAAAAGCTAAAACAAAAATAATTAGATTCAGATCATCAACAATTTCATTAAATTATAATTAATATGTAATTATAATTTTCATTTGATTTTCATTTAGGTGATTGTAATTTTCAAATAAAAATTAAGTAAGCAAGAGCAAGATGTGGAATGAAATACATAAGCTTATTCATAATTTACTAATATGGTTTTTTACCTTTACCTATCAATTTTTTCATTACTGATTCTAGTAGTATAATTAGCTTCAATTATGATAGAAATGCACCTACAAATCTTTAATGATTCTTGATTAAAAAAATGTATGTATTATTACATATAAATTATAAATCACACTGTTGATATAAATAAAAATGAGCTAAATAATATTCTAACTCCAACATGTTCTTATCATACTCTAATAATACTCGTATTAGCTGTTTATTACCAATTTATTAGCTATTATGTACTCAATCTCAATGCTAATGCTAATTATATTAATTCTGTAGTACTAATATATATAAACCTAAATAAGTACTTAATATTTATTTCTTTATTTCTTTATAGAAGAAATAATGCTCAAAGAACAATATGGCTTAATATTAAACATTATTTTGTTAATTCCTCGGTATAGGTATATTTTTTTATAATAAAACTTGATCATATTAATTATGGTACTTATTTATTACTTTCTTAAGTCTAAAAATAAGAAATCATGAGAAAAAATATTTGAACTTCAATTCAAATGTATAATATAGTGCATAATTTGCACACCGTTCGGTAAATTATAAAAATAAAAAACAAGAAAGTAAATAAAACATAGGAGGAATTTAAAAACTAAGTCAAAAAAATTTAATAAATTAAACTTATCAAGTTATAAAAGTTGAAAACTTACGCACAATAAGCAATTCAATTAGAAAATCATAAACATACAGTATATCTAAATCTAATCTTTAAAATATTTACAATAAAAATATTCTGCATTTTAGTTGAGTTTAGTAGGTTTGGGCTTGAACATAATGAAAGAAGTTGAGTTGATATGAAATTACTATCATTGATCTAAATTAAAATTATTAAATACCTACTCGTGTAGTGTAATAAAAACTTTTTAAACATTGATAAATTTGGAATCGTAAATAGAAGAAAATGTTAAATATCAAAATGAAGAGATCATCAAATTATAAAATTTTTAAATTCGAGACTTAAATTTTATAAAAGTTAAATTTTACATAATAGGAATTGACTTTTTAATAAAAAAAATCCAAAAATGAACCATATTTTTTTAATTATAGGTAGTTAATAAAAATAAAAGTAAAGGCAGTTGAAAATAAAATTTTCTAATAGTTGTATTGCCTAATATAAATTGAAAATTGGTAAAAAATATTTAAAAATAAAAAATAGTAAAAAGTAAATAAGTAAATAAAACTAACTTGATTAATTCCTTTTGACGAACACAAGAAACAGGAAGGACTTGGTGGCATCATGGCATTTTTAATAGTTATTATAGGACAACCTTCATTCTCAAAAGAGAATGTTGATGGTAAAAGAGTTTTAATCTTCTCTGCCGAGTATCCTTCCTGTCTTTTTATGAAGAATTTCTGTTATCAATTAACGTTACCAAATCAAATTACTAATTAATAGACAATTGAATTAAAAAGACTTACTTCATTGTTAATCATTTTAACATCGTCAGTCTTATTAAACCCAACATTATTTATTGACGTTTTTAAATTAGAAGTTGGAGATTCTTCTTCTTTAATTTTCGGTGATGTAGATGTGTTAAAATTTTTCGAAACTATTAATTAAGAAAAGCAAATGAGCTATTAAATACTGTTAAAATAGAGTACAGCACGTGAATTAATTTTAAATTTCACTTACCTAAAGGATATATTCCAGTAATCGATTCAAACGTTGCAATTGGAAGTCGAGGTGTAATTCCAGAATAATAAGAAACTTGTTTCACACGAGCTCCTTTCAGCTTGTCATAATTTAATTTTTCATTTGGTTTAAGAACTTTAACTAAATAATAAAAATAATAGACAAAAGTTAAAACCGGACGTCTTGTCATTAATTCTAATATAATAAAAGTATTTTAAAATTGTGAGATCAAAACAATTCCTTTTTCAAAATAAGAAATATTTGAAAAGGCAGTACTTTATCTCAAAAAAATCAATTTTAGATAACTTTGAAAGAAATAAGGAATGAATTAACTTAAATCTTGGTAAACAAAGTTATCTTTGAACTGAGCAATAAAGGATGTAAATTCTAATATACCTAATACAATTTTTTTTTACTATTCTATTAGGTATCTATATTTTTGTGTCTTACCTTTCTTTGAACATCTATTTTCCTCTCCGTGCAAAACTTTAAATCTCTTGATATCATCAGCTCGAGTAACAATATTTGCTGATACTATTCCGCCATTTTCATTTAATACAATTATTTTTCCTCTATTTGGAAAAATTTGGGAGCGTCGAAGTCGAATTGCATTAAAATTAATGTTTCGAAATATTGGATGGATAGATCTCCATATTTTATATGTAGGCATATCGTCTAAATCGAACGAATTTATAACATTAATAGCTGTACAGCTCTCACATAATCGTAGACTGTCATATGATGCTGGATCAAGATAATTTTGTGTGTTCTTATACTTGTAGCACTCTCCTAAAAATAAAAATTGATTATAAAGATCTTAATTTTAGTCAGGTGTCAGGTCACATAATAATATAGTCATATAATAATAATGATAAATAATTATTGTACGTATTATGTAAAACTTACCATTATTATTTAAGCAGACAAAATATTTTAACTCCAATTCTATTTCCTATAAAATCAAATTTAGAATCATTAATAAAGAATAGCTCAACATATTTCATAAAATGAGTACAATTTACTTTAAATAAATGGTCAACTACATCAGAGCAGTTTGAGCAAATGAAAGTACCATGGGTCAAATTTTTATCATGAATTTCTGGAGTATAATTTGGCCTTTAAAAAATAGAATAAAAAAAATCAGAATGCATATAAATAAGTATAAGTCATACAAATTGATTAGTGATGAAATTGTAAGATAGATTACCTTTGACAAATTGAACAGATGCCAAGAATATTGCTAAAATAATACCCTTCCAGGTCGATAAATAAAATCACAGCTCCAACTTAAAAATACATAAAAAACGTCAGTTAAATACCTAGTTTATATTTATGTAACTAGAAGTAATACTATACTAAACCTACTTGTTGTAAAAAGTAACTTACCAAATTCAGGCTTATCAGTGCAAAATGCTATGTCAAAGTGCTCAAACAGATCAGGTTTATTCTTAAGTGCCATTTGTCCAGGTGTAGAGGAAGAGGTAAAGTTTTGCTTTCTCTTACGAGATCCAGTTGACTTAATTTCTGGCTGTAGTTGTACTTGTTGATCAGCACCAGCATTCAATCTGACGAGCGGGTACACGGTATTGGCATTCGGATTCTTCAAGGTGTCCACCGTCTCCATGGTTTGACTATTATTATCGAAAGATACGAAATGATACTTGGGCCTAATTACCTTATGTGATGATTTCGCATAATTATAATTATAATTGACAAAATTAACAAAAAAAAATGTGGATCAAGCTGAGCTGAGAGCGGAATGGACAATAAAATAAATTCTGCTGCTGACTTGACTGCTGGTTCGATTGGAGTTTGAGTTTTGAGAGTGAGTGGATTGAGTTGAGAAGAGTTTCCCCTCACTTTTTTAATAAAAGGCCGCGTTGAGTCGAGCAGACTTCAGCCCAGCACTTTGTTCTCTTATCGTTTATTGAGATAGCTTTGTCATCTATTTGTATTGTATTGTCAGCTCTGAAACCCCAAATTATGATAACAAATGGAATTTTATACGAGACCTTTTTCTAAGGCATATTTTACCTATACTCTTTAGCCATTTATTTTAAAGTTGAATACCAAATTAAGGAATTTATTTACAATATCCTTTAGTGACCCTTTTAGACTCTGATTCATGTTCTTGTTATGTGACCCGGTATACATTCATTAGTTATTTGAGTAATGAATAATAAATAATAAATAATTACCAAATATATATTTTCTGCAGTTAGTTAACATAAAATTCATTTTTATTCTTGTATAACATACATGCTCTGGCAATTTTTTTGGGGGAAGAATGAGGGAATTTCAGGGAACCTGAAATTATTTATTTTTGAAATT